>JAQGBU010000328.1:0-35368 GCA_034698605.1 Isotoma decorata
AATCCCAAATTCTTGGGCGGTTCCATTCCATGAAATTCGCAATGACATGCAATTTAGGCCGAGGTGGATGTAAGTCAATAATGATTTCATATAATAATTTACATTTTCTTAAACTCTACCTCAGTTTCTTAGAAAAATGCGTTTTTTATATATTTTTTATTTACATATTTCTGTTTAGTTCTTTATAATAATACTTTATTTCTACAAATGCTGAAACTTGCCCAAAAATTGTTTAATTTTGTACTGTTTGTCCTGTACCGTTGTGTAATGTGTCATGTGATGTCATAAATATGCTCGAGCTCGAAATAAATTAAGTGCCCGTAAACGTTGCCCGTTGCTTCTGCCCTGTTTACAATGCGTATATATAATGCGTGTACATGTGCCGTCCCCTTTGACCCTTTAAAGTCAAAGGGTTAAGTGTAGCTGTGGCGATGTCTGAAAATTTACATACTAATTGTATCTAGATGTTTGCTTTGTTGTCTAAAGTTAATGAGAGTAAAAATGTGTCATTATGTCCACAGGCATGCCGCTTTTAAAGGTAAAATATGGTTGATATGAGTGATGAAGAATTTTTTCGTTATTTACATGTTTTAAAATAAATCGGGTTTCTAAATCACTTCACATCAGCGGTGAAGGATTTTTGAATATGTGGATTTTTACATCTTGAGAGAATCTTAAGTGGCTGCATTTACTTGGATATTTATATCGTGTGTCGGTATCTCGTTCATTGCTCGTTGCATTTGTAGTATTTAAAGATATCCGAGCGGTTTGAGATGGACAAATTGTACGTTTTAATTTTGAATTTTAATTTGATTGCCTTTACAAAAACCAAATGCCCTTGAAGATGAGAATGGGAATGTCAAGCCACTCTAATGAATAAGCATCTTTGTTCAAATTGCATTGATTGTGTTAGAGAGTGTAGCATGTATGTATAAAATACTCGGCTAAATGTATAAATGCGATTTTGTTAGGTCAAAGTTCATTTTATAATGAACCCTTGTAGTTTGAATTCTTAGAATAGATCTAAGCAATACATGTTAAATATATCGTGTTGAATTTATCATAATGTGCAGTTGGTTCTTGCATAGACCTATAATATAGTTTATTTAAGCGCGCATTATAAATAGAATACGGTATGCCTGTGGAGAGTGCGTTAGTGTAGTTTATTAAACAATGGAGCATTGTTAAAGGATTGTCCATGATATTCTTAAGAATAAATGTTGACATTTGGATGACTGGAACGTTGGGGATTTGTGAGATGAGATTTTTTGAGAATATCCAACTAAGGGGCCGCTTTTGACCAGAGGGGAATGTCCCTTTGGAAAGCTTCAAAGGTTTACTGGGCTTTTGCGAGATTATAACATTTTTGGCCTTATCTTACCGAAAACCTCAAGTCCGCAACGTTTGCAAACTGCCTCAAATTTCATAAAAGCCATTTCCCTTTATTCATGGACAACTCCATAGTAATTTTGTAATTGTTGTGAATGAAATTCATTAATTTAAAAAAATTGTATTCTCAGGTGGCGACTAAAATCATGAAATTCCTTATTGACAATTTCGGAGTGAGTAATCTATTTGGTCGGGAGAATTACGAATATTATGCCCGGATTACGGGACGAATCCTTCGTATTGAAGAAGACTGGATTTTCAGCTTCCGCTATCCACCAGAATCTATTGTGTCTCGTAAGTTTTTATTTTAATTTTTAACTTAAAGTAGGCCAACTATCTTAAAATTATTTTAAGCTTTAAAAACAAACAAAAATTCCCTTGGACGTTCCTAGTTTTTCTTTGCAATTCATCTATTCTATCAATATTTCGTAACTTATTCCAAAATTAAAATCTTAAGTAGCTCTTTGCATTATTTTGTTTAAAAAGCAGCAACATGATAAAAGAAATATGAATGTGCAGGTCAAAGTAAAGTAAAAATGGAACAAATAACTAATTTTTGAATCCTGGGGCTATGTGTATACAAAGGGTACAGCTTCATAAGCCCGATAATCAGCGAATGAGAAAGAAAGGAAGACGATAAGGCCACAAACATGAGAATGAGATACGCAATTGACCCAGATAACTCATAATGATAACCAAAATGTCAATTACTCAAAGGGCCAAGCCGTAAGGATCAAAAATCAAAGCGAACAGACTAAAAATACAAAAAACATACAAAGAGGTCAGGATTTCCAACGTGGGAGGGGGAGAAACTTCTTTGTTGTCAAGACTGAAATCAAATAGAATTTAAAAGCGAAATAAAATAGTTTGAATAATTCTTCAAAACTGAACAGCTTAGTACCAAAATAAATCTAGAATTATTCATTATGATCAAGTGCCTTTGATTTTTTGAATCGACCCTTTTGATGTTTAAATTTAACATCCTGATATTACACCGTCGTATCCCTACTCAGTAACTTCAGGCTTTGGACTATATAATGTGACAATGAATATGGGTGTCAGGGTACCACACACACCCAAGTAATAGAAATAGACTCATACTTATCCATGATAATACTAAACTAAAAGTTTGGAGAAATAATAGACCCTCTGTACCCCCCAGAAAATTACACACAATTTCAAGATAATCTAAGGCACTTGAGATATTAAGAACAAATTCTGATATAAAAGGATCTGCTCTGCGATCTGACGAACAAGAATGTTCCAATGTTCATAAATAAATCACAAAATCGGTTATTAAATCTACGAATATAGCGTATTGAAGTTTGTCTCCAGTTAAAATTAGGCCTCATTCTTACTGCTATGCAATATTTCATTATTTAAAGTACGAGTTATGTTAACCATTAAAACTAATACGCTTAGAATATAACAGGCTGTGGATGATCATTTTATCATTAGGTTTTGTAGCTAGTACAAATAACTGGAGGTAATATGAAAAATGAAAATGCATATTACTTTCTAATTTAACTTAAAGAATTAATTGGTCAATAGGCAACCTGTCACTAGAAGCTGAAAAGACTTGGTTGCAGTATGAGTCTGAGAGATGGGGGCTCAAATTCAATTTAGAAGGTAGTTTTTAATAATTTTTATTAATCCTCATTATGAACATTAGAAATCTTTTATTAATCATGAGCTGAAATTTTGTTAACGCATCTGCTAAATTTGGTATTTAAAGTTTATGTTTGGAAGAAGGAGTTTCAAGGCTATTCCATTAAACTTATAAGAACTACTAAAACCAGTAAGGGCCGTTAACTTCACGTGATTAATTGTGATTTAAAGCCCCAAATAACACATGTATTTGTATCTGTGTCGCACATTGTTACTTTAACTATTATTGGTGTTGTCCGAGCTGAACAATTTATTCACCATCTTATTGTTTGCATGAAGTCCGGTTTCTTAAGTATATTATGGGCAATTACAAATTAACAAAATGTGAATGTCTTTTTTAATTTGTTTGTGGTTATCCAATTTAACAAAAATGCTTTATATTGCACACTGAAAATAATTCTCTGTTTGAGAATGCATGCTCATTCCTTTTTAACATTTAGTTTTTCTGGTATTATGTAAACTCAACTAGGGAGAAACAGTTATTTCCTATGTGTTATAGAATGAAATTATCTCATAATTATATAGAGTAATAGAAAGGCAAGCGGTCCCAAAAATGTTAGAAATATATTTAATTATTATTTCAAGATGTACAAAACCGAAAAATTAATTGTAGTAATCTTTTTGTTATTGCTAAATGTGCAATTTCTTAATTTACATGTACTTTTCTTTCATACACGGTTTTTTTCAGGCAGAGCTTTTTTTATCTAGTTACCAAAATATATAAAAATATTATGCGTATAAATATTGTTATGAAGTATAAAAATACGAATAACTCTTTATTTTACTAGTTTATAAAATAATATAATTTGTACTTTATCATGTTTGTTTTTATTTGCTGTGCTGCTGGGTTTTTTTTATACAAATCAATCAATACTAGTTAATACTAACTATTATACTTGTCCTGAAAGTTACCAAAATTGAAATGATGTTACATTGTAATAACTTTTGTATAGTTTTTTTTGTTTTTTTGTTTATGAATTAAAGCATGAGGTTTAATTTTTAATAAATTTTCTTACACAATTTATAAATATTTAACCCTGGGAAAAGTTTTGATTTGGAAGTTTGCAAGCGATGCATACTGCAAAAATGAGATTCTTTAATGTTGGCTTTTGATGTGTATGTGCATAATATTTGGTGCATATTAAATTATTAAAAAAGGTATTATTCATAAACGAATGCCTGCACTGCCAAAAAATGCTACCTTGACTTGATGCAACAAAGTTTTGACTAAAAGCTCGCTCCAATCTCGAGAAGATCATTTTAACTGATTTAAGGTATTTTTATGTTCCTTGTTTTATAATTTTTTAATAATTGTTTTTGTTAAATAAGCTTTTTTGTCTTGGACGAATAATTAAAAAGTGTATAACAATTTGTTTTGTGTGAATTTCCACTAACACATTTATTCTTAATTATCAATGTTGTATAGTGTCCTTATTGGGCTGCTGTTTTAACTAATTGTTTGTGTTTGTGAATTGCAGTGCGTTAATTATTTATGTATATAGATGTGTTTGTGAAGCATGCATGCAATTGCATTTGTACACTTTGCACTAATTTATATTAGATTTGGGGCTTTCAATGTGTATTTAAGCATGAAGTAGATTTTTTAAAATGCTTATTGTGTGTGTACTTTGTTCAGAATGTTTAATTTGTGAATAGCTTTTTTGTTTTGTACAGTTTGCATGCATGCTCCTTAGGTATTGTATTAGAGTGATAGAATGATAGTTATTATTATTATTAAAATCACTTCGGGTTTTTGTTTGTTATTATTAGATTTGTTTTACACTAATTAGCTTAAGGTTAGGTAACCGTTTTAAAAGCCTGTTGGTCATGTTTTTTTCAAGTTTTGTTTCAAATTTTTCATAAAAGGGTGTATTCATTAAATTGAGTCCATCCAGTAGATTATTTGTACATGGGAAGTGTCTGAAAACGATTCAGTCCCTTGCAGATTAATACAAATTCAGGACTAGTAGCGATGACAGGCGTAATATGTTAGGACTTTAGGGGATTTTTTTAATTTGAATTAAATTTTCATTTGAAAACTGTTATTTAATTTGAATAAAAAACACCCAGTTAGCTGTCCTTCTAAATCACATTGTAAAGTGTAATTAAAGGCTACAGACGAAGATTATAATAATAATAAGTTAGATATTGGGACTTGGAATGCAAAGCATGAACTATAAATACTACCGTGCTTTATATAAAACTGGTTGTACATCCTGAAATTTACTATTTTGCCCTAAATACATGGTAGAGGGGTCAAAGGTTGCTGTATAAAAATGAAACCTAGGGTTTTGCATATGAGAAATGTGATGCGAGATTGTTTGAATGCGCTATATATTTTATTATGTCTGTGTCTTGATCGCTGGGCTGCTCCTATTCCTCGCTCGTAATGGCCTTGTCTTGTATGTTTCAAAGAATTTAAAACGGGACTGCTCTTGTAAATCTCATTGTGGAATGTTGTACATGTGATTAGATGTAAACCTGTGTAGTAATAAATTTAGTAAAGGGGTTAAGTGTTGTAAAACTGTTTCTTGATGTGATGACGGATTTTGGCTAGAGAAAAATTTAAATGGAACTATTTATGTTACAGCGATGTCAAAACAAGAAGAGTGTCAATCAACTCCAGCGTTAATCCAACCTGGAGATAGATTAGATGTTGAGGAGGGTGAAGCAAGTAGTTCCCTCAACAGCATTCCTGAAAATAATTTACTGGAGAGTTATACAAGACTAAGCATCAGCCTGGAAGATAATGGCCTGTACAAGGTAACTTCAGTAAGTCACACGTCCAAATCACAAACAAGTAACACGATAGGGTGTTCATAAATCACAAGTGTTATGTAATTTTATTGGAATTTTTGGTACAGTTTGGCAACTTGGGGATATTTTTTGGGAGAATTTAATAACCTTTAGGATAAGAATGAGCCAGAGAATCCTGACGTTGCTCAACTGTTCCAAAGCTTTCTTTACAATTATAGCTATGTATTTATAAACAGTTCCGAAACCACGTGTACATTTTATTATTGTTATCAAAAAGTGAGTGGAAGTAATTTTAAAATGATGTTATCCAAAAGGTTCATGAACGGCAAGCAGCCAGAATGAAAACTCGCTCAGAATGGTTCTTGTCTCCTCCGGCTTACCCTCAAACGACTTCAGGGGAAGTAGATGATACGAGCAACAATTCTTACTTCATTCTAAGAGATGATACCACTGGAAATCTTAACGCTTCAGGTAAAATTATAAACCAGTTAGTTACCTAGTTGTTTGCAATAATGCAAACTGAGGTAGAATATTATCAATTAATTGTTCTATAATATTTTAAAATGTAATATATTTCTTTTAAAATAATTTAATATATAATTATACTGCATTTGTTTGATTTTTGACCCCACAGGCTACGAAGGATTAACCTCAAGTCAAGAGTCTCTAAGACACCCAATAGTTCGAAGAACTTCGAGTAAAGACAAAGAGCGTCGATTAGTTCGACGAAGCTCAAGTAAAAAGAACAAAGAAAATGGAAACAACTCAACACCCTCATCAGGAAGTCTAACTCGGAAGAATCAACAACAACAGAGTTCATCTGGTGCTGGCGGTGCTCATTCTTCAGAAGTCACAGATGAATATAGTGCAAACTACAACATTACCTCTGCACCTGGCTCACCTTTAGCCGGTGCTAGTTGTGGCAAACCGACCACTTGTAGCAGTAGCAGTAATACTCCGAAGAAAGGACCGACTCAAGGTCCATCCGGTGTAGGAAAGGATATAAAGTACCCAGTAGTCTCAGATTTAGATTGTACTGAGGTAGATGTTCAGACCTTTCACGTCACTCTGACATACAAACCTAGAATATAACAAAATCAGTTGGTCACTGTAACTCAACCAGTTGCATCATCCCTTCCAGTGGATCAACTTATTGTACTCTCACATAAATATTTGACCTCACTACTAAGGGTTCATTTATTAATCACGTGTTGTCATTTTTGTCTTAACATTTTGGCTAATTGTTCCACATCCCTTTTGAAAGCGTCAACTCCACCCTGACGTTAGCCACAAGAAGGCTCTATAAAGTATCTTTAAGCATCTTAACAAAATCTCAAAGTACACACACTCACACACACATCATAATTATCATCATCATCCTTGCCAAAAGAAAAGCCAAATAAAAATTACAAAATTTGAATAAAAATTACACCTCGTGATTAATGAACTTCCCTAAGAACACTGATGAAAATTACATGGTCTCTAAACTTCAGCTTATAGAAACTACTACAGAAAGAAAAAAGATATTATATTGGTAAGCAAAACAAAACAAACTGCTTACTCATATTTTCAGGGAATTTTCGAATTTTTGAATCTGCTATACGTACTATATATCTTTTATGTACTGCATAGCCTCATATTCTATACAATCTATAAATGTTATTATATTTGTGCCCCTATGCACTCTTTCTACAATGAATATTGACGTCTGCTACTACTACTTTTAAACTATTTTAATATTTTAATATAAATATACAAACCTACACAGAACAAAACCAAAAAGTTACCGAGATATATTCGAATATGAGTCACGATTTGAACTCGCCTGTGGAAATAGCAGGAGTAAAAAGGGCAAAAAATGTTTGTCATTAATTATTATAATACCTATATATTACTGTATATACTATTATGCTCCTCGATATTTATTCACTGACTAAAAAAATCGTAATTACTATTAATCCTGCACCCAAAAGATACTACTAGATGTGTGTAAATATATTATGTTAAAAGCACTCAACAAAACTAAGAAAGCGACTCGAAATGAGCGACAGAAACAAAAAACAAAACGCATGGCGAAATTCTTCACGAACGAAAGAAAAAAAACGTGTTATATACATGTTGCTTATGAACAACCCAGTAAAATTTTATTCCGTAGACTCACTTTATGTAAAAAAGAAACTAATTCGAAATATAAGTGAGCCTCGATGGAATAGTAGAAAAGCAAGAAGATTCCACTACAAAACGGTTGTTTGTGGTCCCTACAAAAACTCTCCTACCCCCACTGCTACTAATAATCTCTTAAATATCTTTGTATGTGAATATGAATGTGGATTGGGATAATCTATAAGATCAATGTACAGGCAAAAAAACACACATGGTACAATTTAATTCTAATCTTTATAATTAGAATGAATTAGTAGTGCGTGCTAATTAATAGTTTTTGGCGATTCAGAAAATATAGGAAAGCACTTGAGCACATATTAGATTAATATATTAATATAGGTAACGTATTCACTGCAATTTCAAACTTTAATGTTTGTAATACAACTTTTGGCAATCTTGAATTATGCACTTAGCAATCTATAATGAAGGGATCCTTTATGTAAATCATGTGTGAATTTGGTTTCATGGCATTAATAAATTATAGCACTAAAAAATTGGATTACTCGGGGTTTTTCTTAAGTAGTGCTACTTAGCTGGGGACTTAATTTTGGACTCTTAGCCTGGTGATCACTTTTGGGTCACATGCGATCACATCACTGTACCCTAGAGGGTCACCCAACTTAAGCTAGAGTAAGGGCAGAGTTACTGTTAAGTTTGGTTTTATAGTAAAGGAGTAAAACTTTGCCAAATTCTTTTTTTTACGCTTTAGTCGTAGTGCCGGTTCTAAACTATTTGGCAAATTTGGAGAAATCCCCACTGCGAGGTATTACTTATGAAAGATTCCTTGTAAACTCACCGACACAAATGGCCCTTAAGCTGTCCGTCACAGCATAGCGGCCCTATAATTTACCAATAATTTTGCCCAGAATAAACTCTTAAGATCGCATTCACACTTGATTTCCATATTGAATTCCAAAATAACAGCATAAATGTTAGGCAACTAAGATATTTAATATGCAATAGTACACATGATCCTCAACACTAAATAACATTTTGCTTACGAATTATTTAGAAATAGTATAAAGCACTAATTATTAGCTAATAAAGTTAACTCACACAGTAACCACAATAATAGTAGTTAGAAAGACGAGAGAAAAGAAAACTTGAGGATTTTCATCGTAATTGCAATTACTTTTTAAAAAATCTAAATGGTGCATTACCTTTTTGAGGCTTTTCCGGTTTCCGGATTCCAGTATACAACTACCTACTACTAATAACTCTAATACAATTATTTTGACATATTCAATTTTAAATGTACTACATTGACACTATGTGTCTAAGATACATACACAACCAATCTCATAAAATGAAGAACGCAGCTATAAGATTAATCACAAACATGGATTAAACACAAAAAGTATATTCTATTAAAAGTTTATTTTATAAGAGATGCTTTGAATAAAATTATTAACTACCGTACTTGCCAAATTAATCGTTCCCTGTTCCCCTAAAGAATATGGTGTTCAGTGTATTAGTTTTTAGCTTGTTGAACTGTTCAAGACTGTAAGAAATAAAGGGTCTGGGGGAATTAATTGAGGAATTATGGTAGTTTTAAAAAGTTAATCAGACACATACACGGACACAACACTGCTCTCAATGATTTAAATGAAATTTAAGAGACTGTTTAATTGATATTTTTTGTTTGATTTATGCAATTCCACTATACAAATACATTATTATTATTATTACTTTATTATTGATCCAGAAGAAACTTTTGGACTGCTTTAATCTATGCAAGTTTATTTAAATGGGTTTACTTAGTTTGTGTTTGTTTAATGTAAAATGATGGCTAAGGGATTTTTAGAAGTTACTGAATGCAATTAATTGAAGATTTTTGGTTGATTTGATAGTGTTAGTTGCTTGGTATATTATACAATACACAGGGTATGCCGACACGGGGTGTACAGATTAAGTCATCCTGACATTGTACCTTGGAAAAGAGTAACTTTACACTACAAAATCAATCAATGTAAAAAAGTTAAAATTGTGTCCAGTGATTTATGAATAATCCTTTGAATGTTGTTATACTTCTAGCAATATATATTTGATTCACTCAAAACTCCAATGCATTCCGATTTTTTGCTTTTTAGACTAAAACTGTCTGATATTATTCCTTTCTTGAAAAATAGAAAAAGGATGAGAAATTCTAAGGACTAACTTCTTCCATTCCAAAAGAGAAAGTGAGACGGATTATTTAAAAAAAAACATTGGGATTTTAAACTGCCTTGAAAATATTTATAAAATTTAAAAAAAAAATTAACGTTCTTTTAAGAATTTTAAGCTTTATACTTAAATCAGAATCAGTGGGTGGGGTTTTTTAAATACGGGGTGCAGGGTGGTTTAAGGGGTGTTAGTTGGCTTTAAAAGTTTAAAGCTTTAGAGCTCCAGGGTGTTATTTGAGTTAACCTGGGTTTTTTGGCACTTTGAGATTTCTAAGGAAGTTTGAATGTGAGGCAGTATTTGCATTGTGGTGATGGGGGTCTGTCATTTTCCCAAGTGGGTTTCAAAACTTTTAAAGGTTTGAATTCAAGGGCAAGCGATGAAATCCTATCGATCCAATCATAAAATACTTCTAAATGCAAACACACTTAAAAATCCCAAACTGTGAAAAAACTTCAATTTGATCAAATTTTATCTGAGTGTTCTTAACCTAAAAAGATTTTAAAAGGGATAAACACGCTTTCCATATTTCTCCTTATATATTTTCTGGATTGAGATTTTTAAAAAAAATCTCCTTAACTTGGAAAACTTTAATATTTAAAAGAAACAAGAATAATTGTGGCCTTGGAAAACAATCAGTGTCTACTTGAGATTATTCAAATTTTCAAAGTGTTCATAAATTGAAATGTAATCTAACCCCCTTTGATAACTTTCTCGGCGGCCCACCCACTGATAAATTTCAATCTTGTATGCATCCAGTTTAGTAAAGCTGACTTTAAGGGTTGACTCGAATAAAAGGGTCACACTTCATGCATGTACTACTACTTTTGAAAAATGATTCCTTAAGACTTTCTCTGCATTCTGATTTCCTCCTCTATTTATACTGCTGAGTATTTTATGCAAATAAAATAAAGTTCGATGTAGAAAAGGAAGAGCAATAGAAAGAAAAATGACTTTTTAAATTATTAATGTCAAAAATTAATAACTATTATGCAACTGACACATATACACACAGAACTTTGAAGTATACTACACGTGTTTTTTCTACTGCTGTGTAGTGCTAAATAATAATTGAATCTAAATGTGCTAAAAATAATGTTTTGCAATACATACACACTGCACTAGCTATTCATATATATACAGCTATAACTTCAATAAATTTACAATCATACCTCTCTTATATGTATTAATGATAATAATTATAATGAAATTATTTTCCATGCAAAAAGTATACAAGCTGGTTAATTAATCAATTATAGTTGATATCAAGTAATTAAATGTTGTACTCTCTAAATGTCTTATGTAGTTGCTCAGTCAATCATGATGCAATGAATTTACCAAAAAATAGTGAAGAAAAAAAATGAAACGTAAAGTGAAGAAAATGTGTTCTGAGGTTGAAAATACAAAACTGTGTGTCTCTGATGCAAATAATTATTATTATGGGGTGGAATTCATCCTTGATTAAATTCTTTGGGGTTGATTTATCACATGAGCTTATTATTTATTTGAATTTATGGCATTGAAATTTATTTTTTATTTTATTTTATAATAAGTTTCGTTTTTTTCGTTAGTTTGGAAATTTCAAAACTGACTTTCATATAATTTGTTATTGTTTCAAACTAATTTGGATTTAAAATTGAATTTATACGTTTTTGAATGTGTTGTTGTATTGACTAATTTGATATTAGATGGTTTGAGTCAAGGATAAGAGTTAAAAGGGTTTGAATGTAAAATGCTGTGTAGGATTAACTGAGGCAAGGTTTTAATATAATTCATATAAAGCTCGATGAATTTCCTATCCACTGAACAATGGTATTATCACCCGTTACCACTTCTCAGCATTAGAAATCAATGAAAACAATTTTTATTTTCAAAATAATCAATCGATTACTCGTTAAAGTGTCTGATAGGCTTTTTGTTTTTTTTTACTAGAAACCTTTATCTATATAAGTCGACTTTTAATTTATTTTTTGCGAATATGAAGCACCTAAATTGGCAAATCCTTAAAAATGAAAGCTCATTTATTTAAAATGGAATTAAGAGTGAAAACATTTCCAAAAAATGTGTTTACTCTAAGAATTATACAAAATAAAAGGGTAAAAAATACCCGAAAATATTTCTAAATATAATTTAAAATCCGGTACACAACGCGGTGATGGTGGTAGGTTAATCGAGCTTTACATTTCAAAACGTGTAATACAATTTTTAAAGAAAAACTGTCATCAATTCATTATTAATCTTGTTACTCTGTGTGTTCTATATGTAATGTTATTGTGAAGGCAGTTCTCTTATTAAACTTCAAATCAATATCTCTGTGTGTAAAAGTAGTTACTATATTATTACACTTATGTCTCGTGACTGTAAAAATGTGTGTTCTTTGTAATTAAAAAATCATAAACATTTGTGTATATTGTTGTTAATTGTACTAGCACTACAACCCCGTCTGTGGATGATACATGTATAAAGGTTAATTATAATTGTTTGAGATGAACTATGATTATTAATTAATGAAAAAATTTAAAATTTATTTGTACAAAGAAAACTGTTTTTGGTGTATTGTTACCCACTTTTGTGTTTCATTTTATTATTTTTTAAACAATGAATGAACTACAATTGTACACTTTATCAATGTTACTCAAAAACTACATACATGCATCATGCATTTAACATGTAAAAGCATATAGCAATTATGTGAATACATGTTATCTGTGTGTGTGGGTTGTACCCTGTTTGCTAAACGTAATTAAAATGATAAATTATTATATGTATTATAATTAAATATGGATGTACACACTACACGGCATATATTTCAAACAGGAAAATATTAATGTTTGAAATATATTTCACAGAACAATCATTAAAAATGAACATTTTTTCTTGTCGTATATTATAAATTGGTTTGTTGTTGGGGTTGTGTTTTTTATTTATTTATGGGGAAAGCATTGGTTTTGGATTTGGTTAGATAATAGAGCTTTAAGCATAGTCGGTGTGGTTGGTTGCATGGTTCAGGACTGGTAAGCAGGGTTGTTTGACATGAGAAGTTACGATGTGAAATTGTAGGATTCAAATTGCAAATGGAGGGGGATTGATAAGGGATAAGTCAACTGAGCTGGAAGTCTGCTTCATGGCTGCCAAAGGGCCCAAAGTTCTCGGAATAACTTCAACGCCAATTAAGGGTGGTTTGCCTTTGAAAATGTTTAGGGAACCTTTGATACGGAATGGTAGATAATCATAATACATGATATATACAAATAAAACATGAACTAGTTGATGAAGACGCAGAAATTCTACTTGCACAATTCAATGACATGATTAGATAATCACAGGCTCACAGATTTGATTTTAGTTAGAAGTTGACATTTAAATACTACAAGGACATGAAGAGGAATTGACACTTATTTTAAAATTTTTGAAGCGAAGCTGAAATTGTCCTCCAAAGTGCGTGGTCTTTTTAGTATAAAAACTAAGTCGTGTTTAAAATTCCACTAGAGAATGAATGAAGGAGGCTGGTGCTAGGGGCTCATCGAATATTCTGGTCAAGTTGCATCTGTTATGGAGAGTAAAAGCAGAGGGAGAGAGTTAAGTTCGAGAAAGTGAAAGGAAGAAGAGCCATTATAAAGCTTTTAGAAGTTAAACGGAAATCATTAAGAGACTATTAAGTGGTTCACCGACTCTATTACTTCACTCCTACCCATCTCTTTTCCTTTGTCACAATGCATGTGTGTTACAGGGACACTTTTCTTCCTATCTCCATTTATAATTATTTCGGCAACTTTTTAAAAATTCTAGCATTTTTTAGTTTTTACTTTTAATTAGTCATTTATCTTCTAACGGTGCACAGCATGTGTATTTTAGTCTTTTCAGGTCAAATTCCAAGATTTTATGCAGGATTTTTATGCTAGATTTATTATTAGAGTGAGACCATAACACATATAGTAAGAGTAACAGGTTTACAACTTACAACAAATCTAGTTCGTTGGGTAGTTTAGCATGCATTTGTGCGTTTCTTCATGATTCAATCGAAAATTACACGGGGAATTCATTAGGAGGAAAAGGAATTTATTAGTAAAAGTAGGTAAGTAGACAATTGAATATTGAAAGGGTACTTTATGTACTACGCAAAAACGTAACTAGTATTTTAGTAGGTAGTAATGTTTTTGCGCATTCCTATAGTCATTTAAGTTTTCGTAATACTTATATGGCTATGAAATTTCTTTGTTGAATTTTAGGAGGTTGAGAAAGATATAGAGTAGAAAGTAGACGGTTAGAAATACATCAAAAGAAACGTTTTAAAGAGATTTCGTTTTTCTTATTGAGTATTAAATTATAATTAAGTTCATTGTTACAACAGTACATTAATTAGCCCCATGAAAGTAACGGAAAAGGAATGAGAAAACTTATTGCATTAATATTTAGGCTTGTAGACGGAATCACAATACCAGCTTGATTTCATTTTGTTCCTAAAAATGGAAGAATTCTTCCTTATTCCAAAATTTCTACATTTTTCAAATGCACATCAAGAAGGGTGTAATTTTGATAAATATATTAGATCCTTTTAGAGTTTTAACGCTTGCAAGCTTATTATAAATGAAAAAAAATTCTAAAACTAATTACAACAAATTACATGAAGAAATACTGATGTGACGAGGGAAGAAAAGAAAAGGTTGAAGTCCTTGAACCACTCGTGAATTAAGCAGACTATTTTTATTAATGTAAATCTAAAACAATAATTTCTTGCATGCGAATTTTTGCAAATTTTTTTCTATCTTATTCGCTTGTATTCTCTTGCGATGATGATGAAGCAGGATGAAACGGAAAATTTCATTTATGCTCTTAAAAGGCCCCTCACCAATAGTAGTTCAGGCTGGTAAATGTAATAATCAAATGATCAAATGTAATATAATCAAATATAAAATGATCAAACAAATGTTTCAAGTCTTTGAAGGTAATTCACTTAATTAACAAGAGAATAATTTAATTTATGCATTATTTTTATTATTGAGTTAAAGGAAATATATACGTCTTGAGTAAACGAAGAATGCCTATTAAAAGTACTAAATCAATTGGTGACTTGCTGGAAGAGAAACATGACGCAATTATTAGTGACAATAAATGTGAATGAGATATTACCTGATTCTTTCACTTCTGTGTTAGAAATGAAAACCATTGTCCTATTTATATGAAGGAATTGTTCATAAATGATGTGTAAACCTGTTGAGAATGACATTTTTTGCTTGATTATTGGCTGCACATTTGGGCATTGATATAGTGAGAGGGGAAAGACGCAAGAAACATCATGAAAAGGCCCCACTACCTCACAAGGACGAAGACTCAGTCGTTCCAATACCGAGTTTCAGTCAACTATTCGAAGGGTAAGGTTAAAGGAAAAGGTTCCATCCATCCAAGGCTTAAGTGAACGCTTATTGCCAAGTGTTAATTGCTTGGCAGGTAAAATTTCAACTCGGTTGAAGGACAAGCGTCAATCGCTTGATGCAAAAGTGTCAAACATTCATAGGAAAATCGTTTGAAGGACAACAGTGTGAGCCGTCCCAAGGTGAACTTTCAACCCTTTCATGGCTTAGTTTGCCATCCGTATTCATAATATAGGAAACATTTCTCGCGTGTTTTGGGTCGCAGTTTTCAGTTTTTTAACTGTATTTAGATATGTTAGCTAGAAGTGGGCATGAAAAGCAATAAAACGATACTAATAACAATTAAAAATCTTTAATAGCTCATAAAGAACACGTCTTTGATAAGTCAAATTAAACATGATTGCATCTATAGCACATTAATTTAAGTTTTTTTTTACTATGAACAAATCGGCCTTTGTTTGTCGTAAACAAGTTCCATCACTATTGATATTATTAATTCAGATGCAGCTTGGTTTAAAGGCATGAGCTAAAATGCATCAATTGGTATTTTGATGCTAGGCTAGGGTATAAGGTTGCATTCAGTAATTTAAAGCGATTTTTGTTTTTAAATCAATCCAGTTTAAACGAAACTAATGTTAAAGGACGGACAACTGGAATCACCAATAACAAAGAGAATGATAAAAAATAGTTGACCACAAACTAAGATTACCTAATGTAACACATTAACCAGTGTAACATAATATTAAATTTGTATCTTATTATTATTATTATAGATCTGTCCATTTTTTGTTTCCTACATTTGGCAAATTAAGAGTCACACACGACCATGAATAAAAATGAGGAAGTAATTATCTGCCAGTAGTAAAGTGAAGTATACTCTGAAATTGAGATGCAAAATCAACTGGTTTGCACTCCTGGACATTTTAGTCAAGTCCAACAAGTGCAAGTGGCACGAGTCAAGTCAGGAGGGGCAATTGCTTAATTGTCCATTCTAAAAGGCATCATTCTTCTTTTCAAGTTTCAGTTTTTCCAGAAAAATTTTTGCAAAAGATTTTTGGGAATAGTGCACAAACGGCTGGCAGTCTTCTTTTTTGTAGAAATCGGAATTTTTTTGCAGAATTGGCTGATTGTGAGCTACAAGTGTTCTATTAAACCTGTGCCTGAGTCCCCTTTGATTCACTTTTTACTCTTTTTCAACCAACTTTGAGAAATCTGATAAAAAGGTATGAACCTGGAGTGTGGAACCCCGGGTGGAGTTTTTATTTTTTGTGGAAATGGATCGCTCAGAAGTCATATGTACTTTTTGTACCATTTTTAATGGATAGAACATTTATTCAGAATCTGCACAACGAAAATGCTTCCGACCATTTGGATTTTAATTGATTTTTTTAGTCAGTAATTCAGAGTCAGTTTGAAGTCAGAGAGTACATTAGCTTTAGCTGGAAATGACGATGATACTAAGAAACGGCCTCATTTAGCTTTTTTATTTAAGAACAGGTTATTTGAGTTGCCCTTTAGCCCATATTTTTCGATTCAGAATATTTACAAGCTATTTTCCGCTAGGTTTTATATTTTTAAGGTTTGGTGTTCTAACACGTCTTATAATCCAACAGGTAACCCCTTGGATCCAAAGTTTATCAAAATTTTGTTGGGCAAAAAAATTTGGAAATCTGGAAAAAAACTATTTGAATTATTTAGTTTACAAAGGATTTTCTATTTAAAATGTTAGAAGTTTTTGGCATTTGAAATTGGTTATTTGTTGAAAATACAAAAACATTCCTTTCGATCAAGTTCAAATCAGGCAGCCGCATGTTCTATCCAGTAAGGGTCAGTTCAAGGCATTTAGAGGTGCACTGGGAACATGAAATATCGTTTCTCGGTTGACTGGTCAATTAGCTCTTTTTTACTACATTTAGTAACGGGAATTTTTCCCCACCAAGTAAATGTGAAAATAGACAGGCAGAAGCATAAGAAAGTTGAGGTTACTTAAAAGTCCGCATGCCTTCTGAACGGTTGTCTGGTGCTGACTATAATAAAAGTCGGATCTCTCCCTGTTCTATCTGCCATTTGACTCGTGTCCTTTATTTTGATCTTACTTCTAAAACCTTCTCGTCCCCAGTCTCAGCATAGTACCATTTCTCTTTCAAATTTTACCTTCTTTTATTTTGGAGAGATTGATTTTTTTTGCAACTAGGTACTTTGATTTTTCTTTAATTTTAAATTTTAATTTTTGAATTGTCGCTTTTGAAAGAATAATTGGTAAAAGCTGGAGTTCAAGTACGGCCTCATAAACTACTGCTACAATCCCAAGCCCCAGTTCAAACCTCCTGAGATTCTCAATTCGACTTTGTACGCCCTATCCAGCGCGGTCAAAGGTCACAGGGAGAGAACTAATTCCACAACCTCGACATCAGGAGATTCAACTTGTACATCGAACCAACAACTCAACCAGTTGAACAAAGAGAGAGAGGAAAAAGAAAACATGATTGTAGCCACGAGGAAAAATCGCGAGAGATTTGCTATCAAAAAATCCTACAGTATTGAGGTACGTCCTAATTTTTACATCTGCATTACTCACTTATTTCCTTGGTTTACAGCCTTAAAGATTTGTTTACTTTCTTGGCATTTTTTAAGTAATTTTTTCCTAATCTTTCGTCCTGCTTAAGTACTTACATAATTACTGGAATACAATTTTTCATTCGTTTTTGCTTAAAAAATGCGTCAAACACAAGGTGATTAAAAATTAGCATAATGAAAAGCGATCCAGTTTGCTTTAGTATTTTTATTAAAGTCAAATTTGAGGTTGCCTGTGCAAGAAAAATGCCTGCTTCATCGTTACAACCCTATTTTTAATTGTTTCACTCGTACCACTACATTTATTTGGCCAATACATTTTTACTCTTCAAAACCTAACTAGAAATCATCAAAAATAGGAAAAAACATCATGCTTCTCTATAGAGTTTGTAATTTTTGCTGCATCTTAACTGTTGAGCATTTTGAAGGCTATAATTGTACTTGCATTGCATAACTATCATATTTAGATGTGATCCAATTTAGATGTAGAGGAACAATTCAAACTAAATAAAAAGAATCTTATCTTTTAGTTTGAAACTTAAGTTGTGTTAATTTAGCAGTTGTTATTAACGCAGGGTAAAAATCACTGCTTCATAAACTTACTGAGATAATCTGGGTGCATTCCCAGGAAGTTCAAGGGGTAATTGAGATGGATTGTTTGATTGAAATAAGGTCTGACCAAAATATGATGCCCTTGCCTTAGGTGCCCAAAGTTCATTAAAACCTTTTGTCACCTCAAGTCTACATAAGTTTTTCCTTCTTTTTAATAATGTGGTTTTCGTAGGGAATATGAGTTATTATATTAAAAAAAGGGACTCAGCTGAATGTAAAATGTTCACTTGAGACTTCATAAGTTCAGTTACCTTTAAAGATGGTTTGTCTAAATGAATATGAGGCAAAGTGAGACTGGTTAAATAAGCTCTTAGTTTACCCCATTCGGGCTTAATATCTTATTCTTACTCCTCTTGACACTTATAGTGCAACCTTTTGGTTCAATGGGCTTTTGTAACACTTTGAAAAATAATTGTTAGCAGGAAACAGAACCAAGGAAAGACTGGAAGATTCTAGAAGGATGAAAATCTCTTTGATTACTTTGTTCATTCTTATTGATTAATTTGTAGGTTAATCTTAACCAACCGGATAATTTTTTGTAGTCTGTTCACTAAAAAATCGCATATTAAAAATACGATGGCTTTTCGCACACATAATAATTCACAGTTCAAGTAAAACTCCTCTATTAGTAAATAGTAAGTATTTATTCAGTCAGTAATGAACACAACTGATCTTAAGTAATGAGTCTCACAAAGAATGAATGATTAAAAGAAACTAAATGACCTTCAATTTTCAGTCTAATTATGATACTTCCAGTTTGGACAACTTTTTAACATATAATTTACTCATAAGCGATGTATCCTCATGGATAAACTTGATTAAATTGTTTCAAGACACAGCATATTAGCATATTAAAACGCTACAAAGCTAAATAAGCTATGTAAAAGTATACAGAACTCTCTGTAAATCACTTGGTATAAAGCTGCAAAGCTTTAATTAATGTATCAAGGTTTCTATTTGCTAGAATAAGTCCTCCCATTAAAATTTTTTAAAACTCTTTTGTTGTTTATGAGCAACTCTTGTAAAAATCAGTCCACGCACAGGCACTTTTTAGTCTAATCAGTTTTATTAACTTTTGTTATCAGCGTCATATTACTTTTGACTGACCATCTGCATTTGTCGATATTGTTAGATAACGAACTAAAAACGTAATATAAAGGTATTAGATAATGCATTGTTACATAATAATATTTTTTTGGTAGAAAATCATGTAGTGATAATGATTCATGAACAATTCCCAGTTAAAAGAATTCACAACATCTATTTAGTACATTTTTTAATGTTCCTAACTTTTACGAGGTGAGCCAGTAGTACAAGTAAGTTTCTGTAATTCTATGCACAGTGTTACAATTTAGAAAATAAAAATGCAAATTTAATATTTAACCTTTAGTTGATGCTACAATCACTGGTAGATTTGAATTGATTTTTTAATTTTTTAAAAAGAATCCATCTGCAATGGTTTGGTATTATAGGTTGATTAATGGTCTAAATTGAAGTTTTTGTTTTTGCAATGGATTTTTTATTTTTTTCAATAATCATGCACTAATACACGGCGGAGAAAACAACGGGTGTTATAATTTCCTGCAGACGCAGATCTTACCGTTGGAAAACAAAGTAAACCTGCAATGATTATAGACAACAGGAATAGAAGTATAATTAAAGGGTTCAGATTCAAATTAAATTTAAAAGATGAAGGATAAAGGATAAAAGGATACAATAATGAACAGCAACTTGTTTTTTGTTATGATGATTTCGCTTCAAACGCAGGATAGAAAAAAATAATTTGCACAAGTAAATAGAACATGTAGACACGACCTAATAGTTCTGGAATAGCTTCCGAACAAAAATTGAGATAAATCGGAAAATATGCACACATTTGGATAAAGTGGTGCAGTAGTAGGTCATTACAAGTTGCAATTAATTGGGTTACTTGCCAACCCACTTGTTATGAGTCATATGAGTAGCGTGGATATTGTAGTCAATTTCATAATGCACAAGAAATAGACCACTAATTTCCTTTTATAAAACCCTTTTAAAATACATTCAAAGTCAATGTTGCCCAAGTACATCAAAGCTATAGACCTATTTTAAATTTAAACCTTCTCCAATTTAATTATAATACCGAAAACGATGAGTACCTTGGATCCTGTTTAATGATAATAGTCACACATAATCATTCAATCATACCAATTTTATAACACATCACTATCTTACATTTTATTGAAATCGAAAGACCCCATCTGATGTTATTTGCACTTGACATCAAAAGACAAAAGACTGCTTCAAATCAAAAGACAGAGACATTACGACTATAATTTATTATTAATTTTCATGAGAAAAGATCCTAACTATATTTTGCACATTGTAAAAGATGAAAATTATGCCGTATTATTTTGTAACAGAAATTAGTTATATGGAAAATGAGGTTGTTCTTTTTTGAAGTGGGACTTGAGTCACAGTAGGAAAGTCTTGTTTATTCTTTAGATATTTGCTGACAAAGGAATTGGGAAGGTTTTGTTAACAGCCGGGAGCTTATCAAATATCCGCCTACCGTTCGACTATTTATAATCTGTTGTGGAATCGATTAGCCAATTTAATACTATTTTATTATAAAGCTAAAAGAATGGTATGGAAGAGATGAGACTTATAAATTAAAGGAGATGAATCCAAACGCAAGCCAACTAATATTTGACCAAATCTTTAGTACAAACAAAGACTTTATTGGCTTTCTTAGATGAAAGTAGGTGGAAGTCTTATTACCCCATCGGCGTCTTTTCAAATTATGTAAACATCCCCTTTGCCATATTTTCCTGTTCACTTTCCTTCACTTCACTTACTGCGTCAAATCTATTCTTCTAAAGATTAAAGAAAAAATTGTTACGTTTTTTACTCAACTTTTGATCAGGACCTTTCGGCATGGCTTTTTAGTTAAAAGTACGAAATTAAAGGGCTCGACTTTATGTGGTGTAGCATTTTAATTTTTTCAGTTCTAGAAATAATCAACTTTGTGGTGTAACAGCAATTTCATACGAGTGGAAATGATTGCTTAGGAAGGTTTTCAAGGAATTTCGATAACATTTTTGGGTAAAGCAATCTTCTGGGCTTGAAAGGAGAGCTAGGGGTGCCGCACAGTTATATGGGGTTTGTATCATATTCGGAAACTTTTACTGGAAATTTGCTTCAAAGTATCATGTCTCATACAAATATATGTTTTTACAAAACGTGAACGTCAGATAGTATCTGACCAAAAGGTCAAAAATCAATTTGGCTTCAGGACGTTTAAGCAATAATATACGTTAAAAGAATACAATCTATTTAGATTTTGATATTTTTTGATATCGTCAATAATGTTAAGTTCAGAAGATAAAAAAAATTCTGTCAGTTACATAAAGCTAAAGTAAACCTGTCACATACAATGGGATTTTAAATTCTAATGAGGAAATTATACAATTTCCTTACAATTTTACGCTACATTTAACTTTTATTGAAAGAATTGGATTATTTTTTGAAACATGGAGAGTGACTTTCGCTCTATTTGTACAGATTTCTCAAAAGCAGGCAAAAGGAAGTTTCTGTTGTATGTGTATACATATATAAAACAGTTGTATATATGTGTAAAATCACAGGAAACAAAAACAACGCCACGTTTAAAAGAGAAAAGGAGTGTAAAATTGTTCAGATGTGCGTCAACTTCTCATGTCATGGACTACTTAGCCTTTTTGAACCTTGAAATAAGACCCCACACTATTCTTAAAGCAATTTCAAGTATTTGCTGAACTTGATCGATCTTCCCTTTGTTCGTAGTAGAATATACTTTCTGTAGTAAATAACTATAAAAAAAGTAACAAAATCTTTCTTTTTTAAACTTCAAAGGAAAGGAAATTGACTCAGTCTGCCCCAAAGGTTAGCGTTTTGACTAGAGGGTAAAAAAGGCTAAAGAAAGTAAAAGAATCTAAAGAGTTCAAGAGGTTGTTGGTGTCCGACTCTCCGATTACTTTCAAAGAGGTTTCCTTCACCTTTTTTCTAATATGATGATGAATAGGCTAAGGCTAGTCAGTACAACTGTATTTAGAGGACAACGACTAGGGGCTATCAAATTGGTCTGGAGGACACGGGACGGTTGGGTTCGAAAAAACACTAGGGGCTAGGCTATAGAAATTTTGAAAAATATAATAAGGTTACTTTGAGATAACCTTACTCGAGAATGGTTTTTGTTTTTTATGATATTGATAAGTCTATTTTAATTTTTAAAAAGATATAAGAGGCAAAGTGAGAAATTCGAGTTTAGAACATTTAGCAGTATTGAACTGAATGCAAGGATTTAGGATCTTCGTGATTTATAAGGGTTCAGATTTAGTTGTAACGGGGAATGACGGAAATCAACTTAGGTAGTGGGGGTTTTCTAAACCGTAATAATAAAAAGGCCGTTGGCATTCCCTACTTCCTGTAGAATTCCGGATGGATTAACCTCTTAAACATATGTGGAAGTGAATACCCACTCTACCCATCTTATTCTCTACTTCTCCCAAGATTTTATTCCAATGGCCTACATCCCTTCCTACTTTTTGCCAATTTAACGAGTTTCGGAAGTTAAATGACTCACATGAATGGATATAAAGTCCTTGTGTGTCAGTGTCATAAGAAGGGAGGAAAATAAAATCTGATCTTTTAGACTGACCACGCACCCACACTAGTACAATGCACGATGCAAAGCTTCGTAAAGAATGGTTCATGATTTATGTGTGGGGTTTTTTAATTTGTGGATATTAAGAAGGCTAATATATGACGTCCCCACACGGGGTGGCCTTTTATAAAGTAAAGGAAAAGCTATTTCTGAACAACTCCTTAACAATTATTTTTCTAAAGTGGGTGGCTTGTCTATAAGGATAATGGTTAGAGCAACGTCATCATCACTTGAGATTTTAGGACGATAATGCTATATTAAATGACCGATTGCATCTTAGAAGGCCACCACTACCACACCGTCAGCATACAGTTCGCAAAGTTGCTATTCTTGGATTATTTTAGAAAATTCGGTGAGTTGCTTACCTAATGCTGTTGTTAAGCCGAAGGACCATTTATAAACTAAATGTTATGTTAGGAAAAGGGGCAGGGGTAGTCATGATGATCCTGGAGATGTAGCAAGCGGATAAAAACAATTCACCAGATTTGGTTCCCCAGCAGAGCTAAAAGGTTAGAAAAACATGTAACCGTATTTATGGAAAAGCCGTGATATTTTTGGCATGCATGTCTAATGTGTAACACGTCTGACTCAACTGGTGGTGGTCTAATGCTCCAGATCAGTTAGGATGGAAAAAGCAAAAAGAAAACAGGTTGAGGAAAGGGAACTTTTTTTAAAATATTCAAGTCATGAGGACAAGACGAGAAAAGTGCATTAGCCACGAGAGAAGGATAATACCTGAAGTGAAGTGATTCCACACCCACAATATCCGATCTGTCTAATTTATTGTTAGAATGACACATGAGGACTACTTTAGGGAACATTGCTTTACATTCACCACCTACTTAGCACAAGTACTCGAGATGACAGAGAAAGATTAACTTTTATTCTTTAAGAGGCAAGAGAAAGCCTCAAATAAGAAATATCTTCAGGGGAAGTGGTCGGAAGGAAGGAGGTGGTTAGCAAAAATGTTCTCAATTCATAAATACAGGCTAAACCTATTTTTACGTAGGATGTGATGTATTTCTATTAATTATCTTAAGACAAGTCCCTCAGGTAATTTTAGCAGTTTGTGGGTTAAAAAGGAGCAGAGAAAACACCAATTTCCGGTTGATTTGCATCATTTTTGAGCCTTTTACGGTTTTAATCATTTACATCTCAAGGGTTTTTCTTTATTATTGTGTTTGGAAAAAGTAGAAAGGGAAATTGTTTATCTCTAGTATAAGCAATGTGGGATACACTTTTACTAGGGCAACCATCTATCACGAAAAAAACTGGGACACTTTTAGCAATACCCTTTTTAAAGACAAAATGGCACGTTTTTAAACCCCCTCCGGATTTTCTCAATACTGCTAACCCATGACTAGTGTAGGGGTTGAAAATAATTTTAACAAGTACCCTTGCCTACGCCTACATTATTCCTCATTCAGCAAAATAATAAAACTTCGTACTTTATGTAGGTCCTCTAATCTTAAACTAAACACTAAACAGCATTCGGTAATCAATACCGAAGCAGGCGTATAGTATATTAGGATAGGAATAATAACATTTATTTAAAATACCTACATTAGGAGTAATGATGTACTTTTCCTAGTAAATCTATTTATACCCGTTTGCCTGATTAGAAAGTATTTATGAAGTCACTGGGACAATTTCGGGACGTCTGTACAGGGCGTCAAAACTGGGATACGTCCCCGATAAATAGGGACGGCTAGTTACCCAAAGTTTTGCCAAAATTGTATCACGTAGACGTAGAAGTATATAGGTTGGCTTTAAGTGCTTGAATAATTTCAAAGGTATTTCAAAAGCTAACAATTCAAAAAATAGCCCCACAAAAAAAACGCATTAATACGTTTAGAAAAATTGCCCTTTTAAGTCATAATTGAAGCTAGTTAAAATTATAAAAATACTGTAGCTGTCAGAAGAGGTGGAAATGTTCCTTTCATAAGCGGACTAGTCTCTAATGTGTTTGGAACGAAAAATTGGTCATACTAATTGCATTTAATTACTGTGATCTAGTAGAACTTTTAAAAAACGTAATGACCTACTCACAGTAACCTATATTTCTGGCCTATTCTCTCAGAGTTTTTGGCCCGGAAAATAATGGAAAATGCATTTAAATGATAAAAGGAACATTAGTCCTTTGTGACCTTTTTAAAGTAATTATTTTAGTGTAAGTGAGGAAGGAGAGAGAGAGACAGCAAGAGTTAAAAAAGTTATAAAGTGGACAATTGAGTAATAAAGTACTTGTTAAAATAAATGACGACGCAAAAGGGAGTTAAGTACATTAAATTACAAAAGGGAAGAAGGTCAATAGGGCGATGAGGGCGAGTTCTTCAGCTATTGAGATTGCAATAATAATAATAATACGAGAACGTAGTAGTTGGAGTAGAGATGCCTTCGTATGGTCCATAGGGACCGGGTGTACCAAAAAGGAGATGATGAAATGACGATGAAGATGATTTATTGATCGATCAACGGAAGTAATTTCGTTTCACTAGAATAGAAAATTAATTCAATATTCTTCCATTTTCATAGAGAACACATTTCATGAATAAAACCTTTCCTTTTACAATTTACTACCTTTCAATACTTTCTGCTCTGAGAATGTTCACAAATAATGGACATGAATGCAACTCTTGTTTACGAGGAAAGTTCCTAGAAACATGTTACTGGAGAAGAGAAGAGTATCACTAAAAGACGAATAATTATTGAAATACAACACAGGAATTACTTTATGCCTATTTATTTAGTAATGCTGAAACACAATGGTGTCATTTTTGAACCCTATTTAAAAAATACTTTAAATTTTAGGTAGTTTCATTCAAGTTTTAAATCACATGGTTTATACGCCTTTAATATTTACTAGATTTATCTTCGCCAGCTCTTGTGTCCTGTAGCAATTTGTACTTGAATATCCTACCATTATGAACCTAATGTCGAAATTTCTGAGTAGTAGTTGTAGTAGTAGTGCTCCTTTTGATTCAATTTCAATTCCTGGTGGAAATCTAATAACCAGTCTGGATGACCTTAAAAACTGAAGTAGGAATGTAGGGTACTTCATCCGGGTTTAGTGACAGCTTTATATAATCTTGAAAAATGAATCCTGTTGCGATTAAAAGCATTTTTGCGTTTGATTCTTTCAGAACAAATGCATTTATGCAAATTAACAAAAAGCTAAAATCCCTTTTAAATTAAACGTTTAATGTAAAAAAGGCCTTAAAAACCCGATTACATGGGATTTCGCTTAAAAAGAAAACCCAGTCTTAACCCTGTAAATTCCATCCAAATGACTTCAGTTTCTTCCAATTTTGTTAAAATTATCCACTCCTTTTATCTTCTCAATTTCATTTAAATCTAAGAGTAAATTGCTTCTGATTTAATTTAGTTTTTATTTTGCACTTTTTTAATTTTTTTTGTGCTTTTTTTATTTTGTTTTTGTCTTCGATACGCCTATCAAACCATACAGTCTGAATCTGATGGAGAAGAAAATGAAACCGTACCTTGGACTGAATTGATACAGAATGGTTATCCATCTCGAAGACGCTCTTTGGTCGGGGATGCCCGATTCGAGACTCTGGTGAATAAGGAAAACAAGCGAAACTGGCTTGAGGAAATTCGACAACTGTCAAGAGATTCAGAATTGTCAGAGGATGACATTATTTTGGTGGATGATGCTATACTTGTAGCCTCTCCTGAGGTTGTGGCTGAAAAATTGATTGAAGAGAAAGAAAGCTGTAAAGAGGATAAGCCGGAAACATCAGGAGGAGTGGAACCAAGCGTCTCAGGAGTTACTGCCGCAAAGAAAGATGAGGGGAAAGCAGAAGAGGCTACTGTTGTTTTGACCATAAAGGACAACATGCTTTCACTTGGAACTATTTTGAATATTATTGATGTGAGTTTTACTTATCGGACTCGCAAAGGATATGAAACTTTTTTTTTAAATTTAGAATCAGGTAAGAAGGGTTGTAGGGTTTTGTTATCTTTAATGCTTTGGATTATGTAGAGCTTCAAAGGAAATGTGGTGCACATGGAGTCAAGACCATCAAGAGAGAGAGATTGTCAGTTTGACATTTTGCTTAAGATGGAAATCACTTGGATTAATTTGGTTACATTGTTACGATCTCTGAGGCAAAATCCAACTGTATTTGGTGTGAATGTTATCTCTACGCATGGAACAATTGTGAAGGGTAAGCTTCTTCTGTTAATTGTTAGTAAAATTTTATTAAACAGGGTTTTTAAAATGTTGACACACTTCAATTTAGTTTAGTTGTTTTGGATAAAAGTTTTCTTAACAAAGGTTTCAATTTTTCAGGAAAGTTTTTTGTTTGGATGTGTTTGATGCAAGTAAAATTTTTCAAAGAATTGGTTTGGCAGGAAATTAATGGCCTCCACGATGTTTAATGCTGTTGCAGGAAATTTAATTGACGTGGTTTAGTGGTATTCTTTTACTAATCGATTGCAGAGCCATGGTATCCAAGACACATCTCAGAATTGAATCTTTGTAACCATTTGATGACAAAGTTCGAACCAGACTTAGACATGGACCACCCCGGATTTGCTGATAAGCAGTATCGAGCCAGGAGGAAAATGATTGCGGATATTGCATTCGACTATAAATTGTATGTTGCAATTTGTGATATTTAACTTCTTTGCTTATTTCTGTTCTATTAAGTTTCTCATAGTATTACGGTTAAACAAGGGATTTATGGTTTTTTTCATGCAAGACAGCGTAATATAATTGAGGGTTTTTGAGAAGGTTGAGATATAAAATATCTAACAAACTTTATGGAATATTTATATTATGGATTATGATCGAAGTGTCCTATTAACTGAAAACATTTTTTATGCAAGGCTCTAAAGCTTGTTTAAAAAGGCTCCGAACGGCTGAACCAAAGAAAAAATGTTTAATTTAAAATTTCGATCATTTTTTTAAAATTTCATTACGTATAAATTACCGAAAACAGATTATGAAAAAATTACTGTTCAAGCCTGCGACACTGTTTAAATGCTTTTGTTGAGTGGAAAGTTGTTGAAATTAAAAAAAAAAGTTGATGACATTGACCTAGTCTAATAATAGAGGCTTTGATAATATGATTCCTCATTCCATTAACATTACCACTGACTCAATCTATTTTACAACCTAAATTAATTTTTCATGATGTGTAATTACTTGTAAAACATGAAATCCGATACTCATGGCCATAAAATTTTATTGCTCATTTACACTTGCATTAGTTAATATTGTCGATGACTAATTTTTTTAAAGCATAAATACAAGAACCATTATGCTACCAAATCAAACAATAACCTTTGACAGTGGCCTTGTGCACAATCTACTAGAGTTGTTTGTTTTGGAAATTTCATGGATTATTTTAATATGTAATAACATTATATTAAGAATGTATTACTTTAAATAATGATTTTTCAGTGGAGAGCCGATTCCTCGAGTGGAATATGAAGAAATTGACATTAAGACATGGGGTCATGTTTTTAATCAGCTTGTGTCATTGCTACCATCCCATGCATGCAAACAATACGTTGATGCTTTTAACCTTTTACAAAAAGAAGTTGGATATGCGGCAGATAACGTTCCACAGCTTGAAGATGTTTCTAATTTCCTTAGACGTAAGTTCATTAAGATAAGTATTAAAATAATTAAAGAACTTATACTTTACTTTGGTCTTCTTCCGTGTTTGAGTTATTATTAGTTTTGTATGAAATGTGTTCAAGGATTATTATGATAATTTTTATTTTTGTAATGGTTTAATAAAAAACAGGAAGGACTGGATTTACTCTCCGACCGGCTGCTGGACTTTTGACAGCCAGGGACTTTTTGGCTAGTTTGGCCTTCCGGGTTTTTCAGTGTACACAATATGTACGGCATGGATCTGCTCCAGATCATTCTCCAGAACCGTAAGCAGTTTCTTTATAATGTTTCGTAGGCTTTCAGTAGGAAGGATTGTAAAAATACACTTTGGTATGTTATACACTATCACACTGTCAGGATGGTTGATTTATTAGCATTAGCAATGCTCACACTTTCGAACTACTGAATAGTTCATCGGGATTGTACAGTATGAGAATGTATGAAAAGCTTGAAAATTAATAGTTATGGTGCATATGGGCAAATATTCTATTAAGTTTATGCTTTTAAGATTACTTTAAATAATTTAATTTTAAAGAACGATTTAACTTGAAAGAGAAAGAATTAATCGAAATCCTCAGAACCCATTGAAATTTTAATTTTCATTACTTATTACCTTTTTAAGCCTAAAATTCCGACTTCAGTAAGGTCTTTGCTTGAAGACAAATCGGCTATAAAGTTTTAAAAGTTTGTTTGTAAAAGGTAAAGTTTCTTATACAAAAGCTCAAATTCCAAATTTTCAGAGATTGCATTCATGAGTTGCTTGGACACGTTCCAATGCTAGCAGATTCTGGATTCGCCCAGTTTTCTCAAGAACTTGGATTGGCCTCTTTGGGAGCCTCAGATGAAGAAATTGAACAATTTTCTACAGTAAGGAGATTAACTTCAAAATAAGCGTTTTCTTGTAAAATACTGTAAAATTTCAAATAACAACTTTTAACTTCCAGTTGTACTGGTTCACCGTTGAATTTGGTCTTTGCAAAGAAAATGGGAAAACAAAGGCATATGGAGCAGGATTGCTTTCAAGCTATGGAGAATTGATTCATGCACTTTCTGACAAACCAGAACACAAACTCTTTGAACCTACTGTAACCGCTGTACAACCGTATCAAGATCAGGATTATCAAGATGTCTACTTTGTTGCTGAGAGTTTTGAAGATGTTAAGATGAAGTTTAGGTTGGTTTTGCCTTTTTGAATATTTTTTTTTACATTTTACACAGCTTAAATTTTTTTTACTCGATTCGAAAAGTTGTAAAAGCTTAAGCCTTTCATAAAGATCAGTCCTTTAGATATTATTACTAATGATTTTTAAATAATTTAACTTTTTTAGACGATGGGTTCGAGAGAGCATGCATCGACCCTACGAAGTCCGATACGATCCCTTTACTCAAACAGTAGAGGTACTGGATTCAGCAGACAAGCTTGAGGCAGCAGTAAACCAAATGAAATTGGAGGTGAGCTACTTGAGCAATGCTGTTTCACACATGAAATTTCGATAAAAATTCGAGCATACAAACCGAAAGAAAAAATTAATGAAGATTCATCTTTGCAATTTCCATGTCCACCTGTAGTATCTTAGTAGATTGCTTAGCAATAGTTTCTGAGACCTATTTCAATTCTAGTGGTGCTTACAAAAGTCTCTTTTATCTAATAATATTACATATAATAATAAGTAATGTTAAATGAATTAACTATAATATAATATTATGAACATTACAATTATACGCCAATATTATAAAAGCTATGTATTATTGCTATTGGAAAGAATTGTCTTGGAATTGTTGTCTAGCAAAATATGATTTCCTTTAAATAGTTATAAACATTTTTAATGATGAAAGTAATATGGATTGTAATTCCGATGCAGAAGAATTATCTGTTGGTGCTTTAGAATGAGGACAGCGTTGTTTTATAGTTTTGTCGCAAATTTTAAATACCTTAATGTTAAGTTCTGGTTATGTGATATAATCAATTGTTTTTTTTAGTTTTGTCTAAATTTTAAAGTCTAGTAAAATATGTGTTATATTTTGATTTTATTATTTTTGAAGCGTCTGATATTTTTTAAAGTTTTTTGCATATTGCCTGTTGATTTGGTGGTTCTTAAATAGCTTGGCTGGCTTCGTTAGGAATGAATGGGAAAGAATTGATAGGATATTGTTGTTTATCTGTATGTTGTAATGCTTGTAGAAAAACAGTGCTAAATCAAATTCTTGGTGCTTATATTTGTGGTGGAAAACTCCACTATTCCTATTTTATGGATGAGTTTAAGGCGTCCTTTTTCATTTCACGGATCAATAGATCAATTTCATATTTAATAGTGAGAGATTTGTTCGGATATGATGGGATGCTATAAAATGCCAACGGAAAGAATAGTGATTTATGTAAAGGACAAATAATTAACCTTTAAGGAGGTAGAAAATGCAGGTGAGTATGGTAAGTTTGGTAAGTGTTGTAAGTGTGAAGGACTTATTCGACATGATGTGTAGAAAATGTAAAATTGGCAATAGGGACGTTTTTGTGTATTTCCTGAAACTCCTATTACAACGAATCATAATACATCTTTTTCGTATCCGTTTTAGGGTTAGGTATTAAATAAGGAAGAATTCATATACGTTATTGCTTTGCATGCTAATCAGAAATAGCTAATTAGTAGTAACAGCATAAGTAGACAAAATCCAATAATATTATATAATATATCTTCATAAAGCAGGGCATTCTTTGAGTATGCGTTTTCAAAAAATGGCTTATTTTAGTATTATGTAAATAAAGCTAGTGTAGCAGCATTTTATTATTTTGTTTTTAATTTCTTGTTTCCCAGCAAATTAAACTGAATATCGTAGAATATTCTAAAAGTAATGGTAAAGTAATGGTAAGTAAGATATGGTAAGGTTAATGTTATATAGATTAATAAAATGACCAACCAGCTGGAAAATGTGGGACCAATTAATCTACAAATCCAACAATGGGATCAATTTAAATTCAAATTTAAATTGTTGTAAATATAATACTGTAGCTTAGTTTAGACATAGCAATTTAAATGTATTTAAATCACTTTAATGAACTCAAAATAAGCAAATTATTCGCCAGCTTTTGCTTTATTAGCTGAAAATATATAACTAAAATTATGTAACTTCTCTTGCGCATTGTAATTGATGTGAGAAGGTTTAAAATTTCTGGATTGCCTGTCCAAAATTTACAACTTAAAAACCCTGGTGAATGTTCGAAAACGAATATGCCAGCTTTAATTAATCATAGTTCCAATCTGTCGTGTATGAATAAGCACCTAGCTTCTATGAATTAAAATATACATCTTTATTGCTCTTCAAATACATTGTTCTTTGGTCTTATTATTTATTTTAAAAAAATGCAGTTTATTCATTGTTGGTATTGGAACCGTTGTTTTTGCAGCAGTAATAAACCCGGCATTTTGCAATAAATACTGCTACCTAGAATGAATTCAACCTAAGGTGAGTCAGTTCCGAATTCCTGAATTTTTTTTTCAATACGATTATATGAAGGAATTTGAACATTAACTGCTAACTCGATTTCCCGAAAACCATTGTCTATGTTCGAGAGCACTGCCAATGTATTTGATCCCCAGGCCGAGGATTAGCCCTGCAAGTCCTCCCAACAGAATCGCAATCAAAATAACATAAATTTCTGTAGACCATAATCCAACAACCAAACCTCCTGCAACAACTGCTCCTACAAGTCCGCATCCAATTCCAATCACAACATAATCTCTCACCTATATAATACAACATAAACACAATAATTTTACAAGGATTTCCCTTCAATAGAATTTTTATGCATCCGACAGACAATGTTGAACATAGCAAAAAAAGATGTTTCAAATTTGGATGTTTAAAGTGATAATAATTAATAGAAAAACTTAATGTATTTGGAGTCGTAAAAAAGGGCATTTACGCTTGTTTTCCTTACGTTTATGAATAAAACTAATTAGACACCTCAGATAAAACCCCATCCCCAGAAAATAGCCGCATGATTAAATTAATAAATGATAAATGGCCCCATGACTTTTGGAGGGGTTAGCCAATATTAGTGCCCACATTATAAAAATCTAAACTGAAAACTTTTGCTACATCCTAATTAAAATTTACATAATGTTTCAACGTTGTTTTAAAAAAGTGCAAATTAAAAAAATCATAAAAATGTAAATTTTCATTATGGTCAGATTGTCAGACAGTAAAAGTAAGTACTAACCTGTGTACTAGTAATCCAACGATAATCTTTAACTCCTGAGATCCAGTACTTGACCTGATGCTCACAATTGTCCGTTGTAAGTAGATACGGTTTGTACTTTCCAACTTCATTTAAAGCCCTACGAACAATGTTCCCTTTGTCTTGTTCTGATAAATTTTCGGTTCTTCTGTATCCAACCATATGGTCTTTACCTACATCATCTAGTTTGTCCCTTCTTATAATTGTCTTTCCAATACGAATTCCTCCAGGTTTTTCCACACTAGCGACATGAACCACTTCTCCATTTCCAATATAAAGTAGAACATGAGAGTACCCTTGTGTATCTAATTTTAGCCAAACTTCATCCCCAACTTGTAATAAAGGAATAATCTCTTCAGATTTGTACGGTCTGAACTCATCTACGGCCCAAATGTCTATAAATCTTAAGGCGATTGGATGATCATCAAGTGGCGAATTGGTCAACTTTTCTAATTCTTCTTCAAATTCTCCTTCTCTTGCCATTGCTGGGCAAAACTTTAAATGGAGGATTCAAGGCCTGAAATAAGAATAATGTTAGTCAGTTGAATACTGATGAAAAATACTTGTTTGAAAATAAGGATGAAACATTGAAACCTTGTTGGCCTTCTTAAAATGTTTTAATTAGTACAATAGCTGATCACAACGGTTCAGTAGTGCATTTGCAGCCTTTGTTGCAAATGTTTTTTTTAATTTAAAAATTTGAAAAGAATAAAATATTTCGAAATGATCTTGTGTCAATTGCAACTGTACTATAGCACTGCTTAGAATTAAAAAAACCCATTTTACCGTTTGGGTGTTAACAATCCAGGGAGTATCATATACTTCCGTCTGATACACAATTTCAATAAAAAATTGAGGAAATCTATCGAAGTTTCCAAAAGATGTATCAAGCAAAAAATAAGTACTTTAATTGAAGCAACTTAAATTAACTCACCGATTGCAGTTAATAAAGTAAAATCGATATTGAGATTTGGTGGAGTTGAAACAGTTTCCAATGTAGATGGTTTATAATGCGTATGTTAGGATATGAGAACACTTTTTTGCACTGACTTTGTACCATAATAAAAATGCAAAATTGGAGACTGTTACTGATTGAATTGCGAATCTTATCTGAATCAATCGTACATATATTAATGATAATTATTACAAATGTGTCAGTCTGCTTTGCCGTTTAAAGCTCATTATCTCAAATTACTTAACTCTGATAAATACATTAATTTCATTTTTACCTGAAATCCCTACCCTCTGTCTCAAATATTTGTTTATACTTACAAATTTACAACGCATCCTCGATCTGTAAATATTAGATTTGAGGTGCTAATAAATAATGCGTTTGCTTTAAAAAATGACATAACCACCTCGTCACATTTTAAGGTCATTCTATCTAAATCTAAATCAGATCACATCAATTATATGTTAATTTTGTGAACAAGTTATGATCAATAGACAATTTCACAATATTTGCCTGCCTTTATTTAGTAAATATTCAACTCACAATCAGCTCAATCGTTAAATTGGTCTGCCAAACAAGCTAAATATACAAGGTTAATATGTTCCTGTCCGGTATTTTGTGCATGATGAATGAGATAAGATTATTTTTAACTTTCCTAGGTTTTATAATGAATTAATGTATGGATTTTACCCAATATGAAGCTTTCGTTCAGAATCTGAATTATTAATAGAGCCAAACAATGGGAAACAAGTTACATAATAATATTTAGTATTGAATTGTCTCCGTATAATTATTATTATTACATTATAACGAATAAGTTTTTAAATTATTTACAACTTAATTATGATAAGAAATTATAGTAATACTAGTTGCAAATATTCTAAAACGAGTATTCAAGAATGAAACCATATGTTAACTTTTGTAATACTGTATCGGACGGAGGAGTTGATTCTTTCTGTTGTTTAATCTTTGATAATACTGCCCTTTGGGTTGATGCTAATGCTAAGATAAAAAACAAGATTCTTATTTTTAAAGCGTGTTCATAGTTACCGTAAAACGCGATTTAGAACCCCCTGGGGAGTTATTTTTTCAACCCTCCAAAAAGGGTGGGGCTCTATTTCGGGGTGGGGCTTTATTCCGAGGGGGGACTTAT
>JAQGBU010000329.1:0-35337 GCA_034698605.1 Isotoma decorata
CCCGGAATATAACCCCACCCTTTTTGGAGGGTTGAAACATTAACCCCCCATGTGGTTCTAATCCGGGATTTACGGTATTTGTTTCTTGAGCATTCTTAAGAAGGCTTTGGCCAAATAAATGAGTTTTCTTTAAACAATTTCTATCATAAGAGGTTGCACCTTTTAATCTATTTCTTGAGACAAAATAATATCATCAATTTGTAAATCATATTCCAGTGTAGGGTTTAAAAAACTACTTTTATAGATGATTATAGACTGATTTCATCAAAAGTATTTCTTACCGTAGGCAGTCCATACATAGTAGTCTGGTTTATTTGGGGTGGGGTTCTACACCAAAGTTTTTAGTATCTTATTTATCACAGACCAGAAATATACATTTATTTAGAATTAAAAAGCACAGACCAGAAATCTGTGGATTTCCGGTCTTGAACTTTAGTTAGCATCCCTATTTAGACAAATGATGTTACAGACCCTAATCTTGATGTATATTTATAGAAGAGCAATAAATTTTGAATTTTATCTATGGGGCTATAACCTTAACTTTATGATTTTACTATGATTTATTTATAAGATGTTAAATCTTTGAATCACTCGGTTTATGCTACTCAAAATCGGAACATCCTGTTTTTCGACTTGGTATCATTTTATGTTGAAGATACGTTTGTTCACTTTCTGAATTTCTCCTTGCTTTATTATTATTATTTAATTGTTGAATTTGCATTCTGCCTCTAGGCAGTAATTCTACTATGAAGTGTTTGTTCACTTTTCATTGTATCCGCATTCTTGTACATTTATTTAAAAATACATAAATTTTACAGCAATACAACTGCTCACCTCCCTTTCTTACAGATATACTTCAGTCATTCATTATCAATTTTGCCTGTACAGAACAATATCTACAATAGTCTCGTGTCTTTATTGCATTTTTCCTTTTTTGTCTCAGTCTTTTAGTAAATGTCGGCCGTCTTCTCAATGGTGGTATGAATATGAACGGTTGCATAATTATTCAAGGTATAAATGTTTTGGGCACTTTGGGATGCCTACTAGAGTTTTTGAAGAGACCTTTAGGGCAGTGTGACTCATTTTATGCTAGAATATCCATTGCTTAGCAAGTTTCAAGAAGTAGCCTTGGGTTATTTTCAAAATTTATTACAATTTTTTTAAACAGAAACGGTAACTCAGAAACCACGGATGGAAGATTATTTCATTTCAGGTCGTTCTTGAGGTGCGGGGAGACTATGAGACATGGATTAAGTAAGAATGTTCGACTATTTTAGTTAATTCATTTTAGACTCGGTGCTTGCATAGCCTTAAACGTTAAGCTGCTTGCCCTGTCGTACTCTCAACTTTCAGCATTTAACAACAATGTATTTTCAATAATGACATTACAAAATCAACATAATGGTCAGATTTATATTCAATTTCGGCTTGAAGAGCTACACGGATCTAAAAGTTGTGGATGCCCAGGAAAACAAGAAGGTTTTATTGGAGGCATCAATTTTACGACGAATTTAAATTGAATCCATTATTTAAATTATTATCAGGTTGATTCTTCTTCCGGGGAAGGTTGGTTGTTTATAGGATAGAATTGAAACAACAAAATGGAAAAATTGACTGTAGATTTGCTGCAAGCCAGAATATACAAATTAGTTGAAATTGAATAGTCAAAGGTAGGCAGAATTTTAGATCCTGTGTACTTTTGAAGACGAGCTTTAAAATATTGACAAAGCAAATTCATTAGTATCCTGGAGCCGAAACGCAACGGAGGTTCTTTTTAACCTTGTGAGCGAATAAGACTTGACTACAACTGCTACAATAAATATTCGGGTAAGTATTTTATTCAATTTTAAATTCTTTGAGCCAAAGTTTTTTGAGAAGCATGCCAGAGATTATTGAAACTCTTTTTGTTCTTGCATTCGACACGTTAGAGTAGTATTTTTTTAGCTTTCTTGAGAATAGAGTAGCACAGATTTTGAAATTTCATGAAATCCATTTTTGACAGTCGCAGTAAATGAAAAGTTGCTTTATCAAAATTTCAGAAACCTTAAACCTTGTTTTAGATTCCCCTCCAGTTTTTAGCCCCCCCCCCCCCCCCCATAAATGGGTGAATACCCCCAGAATATGTTCTAAGTTTTCAGTCTTTCACGGTGCAACTTCACTATAGTACATCGTATGATTTACGTAATGATTGTTATCGGCTCATTCAATAAAAGTTAGTTCCTATAAGCTTAAGATTAAGAATAGAATGTGGTGAAAACCAATTCAATTGCAGTAAAATGGTCAAGATTTTATTATAAATCTCCAGAAAGGTTCATCCCCCATCCCCCAAAACACAACCAAATTCTATTTTTGAGTGAGTTAAGCTTCCCATGGGGGTTTAATCGAGATCTACGGTAGTCATCGAAAGATTCTAAATTTAGGGAAGAAAGTCTTTTTATTGTTCTTAAAAATACCTCCAATTACCATCTTAATTACTCTAGGTAATCTAATTTACTATAGGACGTTTTTCCATGACTTCATTGCAGTCCAACATGATTTCTTTCCGTTTAGATTACATTTGCATATGAATAGATAAAAGAGTATGTAGAAAAAGACATTTCTGTTTAAATGTTAGACAGCAAGACCCACTTGTTCACTATTTATCTCGAAGAGATAATTGTCAATATCCGTAAAGGGCCAGTGCTCCTAAATCCTTAATGTTTAAAGCAATTCATCCTAACTAATAAAATTAAGATTTGCATAGCATGAAATATTATTGTTTTTGTAAGTCTCTTTCTTTTTACTTTACAGACTTATCTTCTGGACAAAATCTTTCAAGAAGTTGTTTCAATTACAATTCAAGTGCATTGTACCTCTTTGCATCCGCCCAGCTTGAGATAAAAAAGGTACTTAGATGATTTGTAAATTATAAAGCTGTTTGATCGATTCGCACAATGTTGTTTCTTGTACTTTTATGTTAAAACATTTTTTAAAAGAGTTTCGAACAATTGATTTTTTATTTAAGGTTGATCACAAGTTTTTTTTATCAAAATGACTCGCATTTTATTTCTTGTATTTCTACTCACATTCGGTAAGTTGGTTTTCCTGATATTTTACTATTTCCAAGAATATAAGACAAAGTTGCATATTTTGTGAAAATCCCATTGAATTCTAGTGAAGTCCGACAATCCTGAAGAGAGTGAATCATGTCTTGAAAGCAATAATTGTAAGAGTCCTTCAGTTCAATCAAATATTTCGACAAGACGATTTCCAAATTATAGTCGCGTGTATGTAGTCAACGCATTTGATGGTAAGTTTTAAACGAATTAATAAAGCTAAAGCATTTTCTCTTCAGAATCTCGAGTGATTTTTTACCTTTTACAATTTTAGATCAACTCAATCCAGAGGACTTCTCATATTGTGAAGAAGATAATTGCAAAAAACCCTTACCAGTTCAATCAGGTATCATAAACACGACATTACGATGGATAGACAACACCGTTGCGTTTCAATTTGATATTGGTTATCGTAAGTTTTACACAAACAGATAAAATGCACTCCTTTCCGTTTTGAAATTTCCATTATTATTACATCTTCGTTTTTGGGGTGAATTAACAGCCTATGGCCAAGTGATTTACGATGCTGTGAATCACATCAAAGGACGAACCTGCATGAGATTTAACCTACGAACGACTGAGACGGACTATATTCATGTGAAAGTCGGAGAACCTTGCTGTACTGATGTTGGTAGGAAGGGAGGTGAACAATACTTGTGTTTGGGCCCCCAATCTAGACCAGTGGGAGCGGCGATTCACGAACTTGTCCATACAATTGGCTTTTATCATGAACATCAACGACCTGATCGGGGTCAATTTGTGACCATCAACTGGAATCATGTTCTTCCAGGTAAGAATTCCTTTAATACAATGCGGTATATAAAGGTACAAAAACTTAAACATCACAATCAAAGAATATACTTGGCTTCAACAGGGAAGGAAGGGAATTTTGTTTTGTTAAATGATAGCTTTGTTTCGACATTCGATGTTCCGTATGATTACGGTAGTATCATGCATTACCAACCTGACATGAATGCGAAAACTAACACAAAAGCATTCACACCAATGGATCATGATGCTTCATATGGAGGCCTTACTCTTAGCAGTTCCGATATCCAGAAAATCAACCGAATGTATTGTCCTGGCACTATAGGAATCCGGATATTAAATAAGGATGGAAAGGTATTAAGTTGCTTAAATATTATTCATCGCCATTTTTTTACATGCGTTAAAAAAATTATTTTTGGAGTTTTAATTATTTTATATTTGTTTTTACGTTGAAGGCCATGCAAGCTGGAAATGTGACAGGTAGTCCTATAGTAACTTCGGATTGGACTGGTGCAGATGGTCAAAAATGGACGACGAATTGGGGTTAGTTATAAATTTGTATATTTTTGAGTTTAAAAGATGGAATGATATAAATTGGGCATACTCACGGTTTGAAATGTATTGATTTAATTAATAGGTGTATTGAAAAGCGAAGAGCCAACTTCTTTAGTCTCTTGGAATCAAACTACTGGGTTGGGTGTTTTGACTATGACTGCATCTGCAACACTTCCTAATGTCACTGTTACGGTAATGATTTTAAGATTTTGCTTTTTCATGCAAGATATTATGATACTTTTTAAAAAGTGAAAAGTTTTAAGGAAGAAAGTGTTTAAATTAAGTAATTTGAAATTTTATAGAAGGAAGATGCAAACTCAGTTTATCAAAAATGGTCGCTGCAAAGGGTAGATTTTGAACCACAAACGAGGTGGAAATTAATCAATTTTGTTACTCGAAAGTGTCTTTCATCAAATGGGTACGTCTAATTGTATTGGATTTTTTTCAGAGCATTTTTGAAACATAGGTGGCTTTTTTAATCCATAAAATTATTTAACTGGATTTTTTTAAATAGAAATTCTGAAGTTCAGCAGCTAGAATGCGCGGTTGGTGATGACAAGCAGAAGTGGACGGTTTATATTGTTTGATTGAAGCATTAAGTTGCAATTCATTAGCTTAGTGGTTAGTGACAGATCCATTTTTTAGTAGTATAATGATGATTGTTTGTGAAGTATGAAATATTTGTTCTTATGAAACGAATTACAAGATTTTTGTTCCGGTTTAATAAATTGTTTAAGTATATAATATGACAAATTTGTGTATTTCTTAGGATTGCATTGATTTTTCATATATCTAGGTAGAACTGGTGCTAAAGCTCTTGTGGATAATAGCATGTTTATTCACGTATCAGTTCTAATCTTCGGGTTCTGAATCTACTTCGACGATTATTTCGTTCATTTCTGAAAATATCTTTGATTTTTTTTATCTTAAATTTGAATAGGACCTATAGGTATTAACAGTAAATGTTGTGTTTTTTCATTTCCTCTACACCTAACTTTCGGCTTTTATGCTATCCATGGTGGGCAAAAATTTGAAAATTGCACTGCAATGTTCACGATTTGATTCGTCTTATATTTACAATAAAGTGCACCATACTAAAAGTTCATTTGCAAGGAATTTGAATAGTTGTAAAAAATAACATAACTTATACACTGTTTATAAGAAGTGTTTAAACCAAGATTTCTGAGGATGCCGTTCTTTACGATATACCAGATTTTAAGGGCATCAATTTACTTGGTATTTTGTAGATTAAATATTTCATTACAAGAATTTGCATTGCAAGCTGAGTGTGCTACTTGTGAAGTAGTAGACTCTAATATTTAGCTTCCTTAGACTATTCATGATAAGCTAGGAAGTAGGAAGCATTTTTGCATGATTTCATTTTAGTAAAACTGATACATTTCCCTAGATTATCTACTTACGAATTTCAGATACACTAGAGGCATGGAACTGAAACCCAGCTTAAGTTTTAGAACGAGCCAATTCACTACAAGTTAACAGCATAGTGTCATTTCGTACACTTTGCCTAAAGGTACTGATAGAGGATGTTCTGTCCAAGCAAATTGACTTTAAGACAGTCGGGGTCAAATCTACGCTCCTTGTCTTTAGCAGCATTGGCTGCTATGAATCTTCCGAATATCCGGTTGGAATGGTTTAGTTTTGCATTTGCAGCATAAAATACTAAAAGTCCAACATGGGTTTCAAGAGTTCAATATCCGTAAATTGAATATTCAGGAACACTAAATGCAACGTTTGCATTTGCATGAGGTTGTTGATTACTTCCGTCCTGCAAACAGCCTCACTTAAAAATCTTTGTATGACTTTTATCAAAACCAAAAGGAAAAGCGATGATTCAATGCTGATGAATAGGACCATTTCCAAAAGTTTTAGGCATCAGGTGTAATATACGTGTATTCTTACTCAGCTAAATAATGCTAGTTAATTTGTGAATTTGTACAAAGACGAAACAGTTCACTGAAATCTTACCATTCACTGTTTGGAAACTGTACGATCAGCACACATATTTATTGCTTTACAACTGTCTCAAGGATTGGAACTTTCTTCAAGTTTTTCTAGGATACCAAACATTTTTTTAGTACTAAAAATGACTGGAATTTTATTTCTCTCATTTGTACTGGCCTTTGGTAAGTAGACTTTCCTGTTATTTTCAATTTCAAAGATTTTACCGTGTGCTTTTAAAACAACACCGTGTTGTTTTTTCTCAACCCTCCAACCCGGCCAGGCTTGTTTCTGGAAAATGGGGTTGAATATTTCCTTGCAGTATACGTCTCTTTACTACTTAATCCCAATTTTAAAAAAATTATTAATTAATGTATTTAAAAAAACAACAGGTGAAGCCGTCTATGTTCAACATCAGGATTTGCCTTTTGGAAGAGACCAACAGGACGAACCTTATAAATCGGGAGGGGCAGGTGTCATAAATCCAGCATTACGATGGCCTAATAAGACTATTGTGTTTAAATTTGACGACTATTTCCGTAAGTTTTGAAAGAAATCTAGGAAAGAAATCCTTTTACATATTATGCATCCTACTAGTATTATGAAATTCTTTGATTCTATAAAACAGCAAGTGCATCTCGGGATACATTTTTCAACGCAATAAATCACATTCGGGGACGAACCTGCATCAGGCTTAAAGAGCGTCACAATGAAGATTCCTACCTTAATATTTTGCAAGAAGGGGATCGTTGTGAATCTCAGGTTGGGAAGGTTGAAACTGTGCAGAATTTGTACTTATGCAACGGTTGCAATTTGATGAGCACTCATGTTCGAGAGCTTGTTCATGCCATTGGCTTTCACAATGAACATCAACGAAGTGATAGAGATGACTATGTGACCTTCAATGACGAGGCTATGTTTGGTCTGTATTTTTCATTTGTTTATGTATATGATCAAATAATTTTGAAACTTTTCTAACTAAATATTTTTGGTTTCAATATAGACAATATTACTTGCCAACGAAATCTCCAGGTGTACCACACAGACGTTGTATCCTCTTTTGGTGTTTCGTACGATTATAATAGTATCATGCACGGTCGTAGAAATTACTGTTCGCAAGACGCCGTACGTGATACAATTACACCGATGAACCCGGATGTTACAATTGGAGTAGCTGAACGTCTTAGCCATTCTGATATCATGAAAGTGAATAACATGTATTGTACTGGAACCCAAGGAATCCGAATTCAACATTCGGCAAGTCAAGTGGTAAGAAAGAAAATTCCGTTTGTCATTAACAAATTATTTGAATAAGGGTTTAAACTCCTCCATTTGTGTTTATCTATTTTATTTCAGTTCTTAAAAGTCGGCAATGTTGGTGACATATTAAGAAATGTAACAGTGGCGAATTGGACTGGCGAAGAAAATCAAAACTTTACTGCTGATTGGTGTAAGTTTTAAATTTATTTAGAGTGTTTGAGGTTAAAAGAGTGGGCTAAGTGTTCATTCTTCAGGTTGTGAGGCTTAAGTATTAATTAAATCAATGGATTTCTTAACAAGATGCGATGAACAATTCTGCGGAAGGAAGTACTTTGGTGCCTTGGAGCCAAGATAGAAGGGATAGGGAGATGTGGATGTTGAGTCTGAAAATAGACCCCTCAGGCAATTTCGTGGATACTGCGGTAAATTAAATTAAGATCGGTTCAACTTTAAATTGATGTTAAAATTACCATGATATGTGATTATTAGATGTTTTTATCTTTAGGGACATGAGGACTTCGGGGATAATGAAAGGTGGTGGGTGGAAAGAGAGGAAAATGATAATGTAGCTGAAACGCTGTGGTATATACATAACAAGGGAACTAATGAAGTTATGATACCGACGGGGTACTAATGATTTTTATTTTTGTACAGAATTTTTGAAACCTAGCTAGATGGTTTTTCAATTTCTGAGTTATACGCTGAAATTTATGAGCTTTGGGTTTTATGTTTTATAGAGATTTGCGAGTTAAGACAGTCCCAAAAAATCCGAGTGATTCCAATCAACTGTGGAGAATATGGAGTGCCTGATTCAGGATTGGTTTGTTGTTTGTGGGTTTATTTACCAGCCCCTTAGTAGTACAATAATCTTGTTTTTAAGTAATTTATCAGATTTTTGACCTTATGAAACGAATTATTAGATTTTTGTTCCTGTTGAATAAAATATGTAACTGACGTTTTTTGTCTTTGGCTTGATTTAATAATTGCATTGTTTCATTTTTGTAATAAATTACTTTTAGGGCATTGATCAATTCGCAGTTAGTTAATTCATTAGGACTAGAAGCATTCATTTAATAGACAGTTTTGCATCACGGACGGTTTTAAGTGTTATGAAATATTCAGTCTCACATCCCTTTGCTTCACACTTGAAGAGTATGGAAACATGACTCGCACGTAAACCTTTGATACTCTAAGGAGCTTTTGCTTTGGTAGCTTTTTGAATTATTTTTTACTCGTATGTTTTATTTGAGTTTTATTAATCCTACTATTCGAAATTTTAATACTCATCTCTCTTAAAAAGCTGTTCAATTCAACTTAGACATTAAGTTAGTTCATTCCCTACCTTAATCTTTCCTTTTTTTTAATTTGCACTCTGCTCCTGTGCTAATCCTATTCAGAAATAATTATTCATTCTCTCTTATGGATTTAAGTTACAACCATTTTGAATCAATAGGCTTGATAACGGGCTCTGTTATGTTTTGTCTTTTATATTATGAATTATTTTGTTGAATCACTTGACGCATTTTGTAGTTTGCTTATTCCAGAATTGCATTTTTTTGCTAGCTATATGTTGCCTTAAATTGCATTCCTTTTTAATTTCATAAGCTTTAAGCATTATAAAACACTTTTAGATACGTTGCATTCATTTCGTTAGAATAGGGAAATGCTTTTTTTCGCAATCCTGTTAGTACACTGTAGTCTGCAGTTTCATTGAATTTTCAAAAAACGATATAAAGATAGAGGATTTTATGCATGGAGGGCGTAGGGGTTGCCTACTTATTGTAAAACTGAAAAATGTTGATGAGATCTAGGTAATTTCGAATTGAAAATATTTAATTAGATTGATATGGGGTATCATTCAACATCCTCCATTACCTTTAAACTTTGGCATTTCCATTCAACAAAATAATATTACAGACCCTACGCTCTACTTCAATTTAGGAGAAGAAAATTTTGTATTTGATGTGGACCTTCATTTTACTATTTTACTATTAATTTTGTATAATATACTAATTCTAAGAATCAGTCGGTGTATGGCTCTCAAAATCGAATCATTCTTGTATTTCCACACGGTTTTATTTAACTTGAACGATAGTTTCGTTCATTTCCTGGGTTTCTCTTTGCTTTACTATTATTATTCAATTGTATAATTTGCATTCTGCATGTAAGTAGTAATGCTGGAATAGATCGTTTGTTCATTTTTCATTGTATCCGGGTTCTTCTATATTTATTTAAAATACATGGCCTTTATAGCAAAGCCATTGCTCACTTCTCTTGACCCTATTGATCAATGTGCCTTGGACTTTGGATCTATAGTATTCATGACTGAAAACGGAATTGAAAAAAGTTGACTCTGAGAGAAGCCTTGGGGACACAGTCTCGTTCTGCCACTTGCTCTTGGGGTAATAGCTTTTGTATATTGTCAACCTTTGTAATTAATCTAATATCCTGACAAAGCCAGCAACCTGTTTGAAGTTTAATGAAATAATTTAGCCGGTGGCTGTACCTAAGACATTTTTAAAGTTGTTTATGTTTACAAAAATTTAAATGCCATATAAGTATTCCCCATATTATAATAATTGTACAGAATTAAAACAATCAGCCATACCGATTCAAAATATCTTCCGTATCCGAAATGAGCATTGGTTACTTCTGACCGTGGATCTTGTTCAAGAAAAGAATAAGTAAATGATTTGAAGTTTATCTAATTTAGACTATTTATGATAAGTAGTCAGTGTCTTTGCATGATTGCAGTTTAGTCAAAATGATTCATTTCCGTAGATAATCTACTTTACATATAATAGAGGCATGAAACCTGGCTTAACTTTTAGACTGAGCTGATTCACTACAAGTTCCAAGTAAAGGATCCTTTTCTGCACTTAAATAGTATCCGTTTAGAGTGGTTTTGTTTTGCATTTTTATTATTACTTTCCAGCAGGTCTAAAATACCCACTGCTTTTTCTTAAATTAAAGCCTCCTAAAATAATTAAATTAAGTTTGACATTTTGCATAAGGTATAAGAATGCACAAAAATAGCATTACTTGAAAATCTTATCTCAACTTTTTTCTTTACCCTGAAACAATACTATTGCTTTTAATACATAAAACGTGAATCTCAGAAATGTTTCAGAAGTTCTCATTCGTAATACATTTAATTTTCATATAAGTGCTCTATTTTTTGATTGAAATAAATACTGCAACCTCATTTGTAAATTTGGTATAAAAACTAAAATATTACACCATTCAACATTTATAACTCTCTCAATTTGTCAATGGTAAAATTTTGCAACAATTTATCAGGGGTTAAAACCACTTTGCTTTGTTTCCAGGATCCGAAACATTTTTTTTGCAAAAAAATGACTCGTGTTTTACTTCTCGTATTTGTACTGGCCTTGGGTAAGTTGATTTTCCTGAGTTGGTTTCCTTTTCCAAAGATATTACCATGTGTTCTAAAAGCCCTATGGGAAAGGTGGTTGTTAAAACCACCAAATAGGCGTTGTTATATTCCGAGGAGAGGACGTTTGATATTTTATCGTATTTGTTTTTTTTATTTAAATTCAATTGGTAAAACTATTAGCATTATTAAAGAATTACAAGTGTGGCAGTTTTTGTTTATTTCTGCTTGTATATCGTGATAATATGCTCAAAATGTGTTTGAAATTTTAATAATATTTTTAAAATAGTAAGTTGAATGTGGTCGATTTTTATGAGTCTAAAGCTTTCATAAGGATTATAATTACGTAAACTAGGTGTCTACCAGGCAATTTAAGTTTCAAATCCGATGTTTAAAAGATCTCAAAGATATTTTGTAATTGCAGTGAAATCCGACAACGATGAAGAGCAGGATTCATATTTTGACGAACCCTTTTCATTGGGTGGAGCAGGCATCAAAAATTCATCAATGCGATGGCCAGACAATACTATTCCGGTGGACATCGACCTACGTAAGTTTTGAATGCCCACATGAAACAATAAATCCCTTAATCTTTGGAAATGACCCTTTTTTGATAAATTACTTCACGAAATAGCCCCTGCGTCCAAGGATATATTCGTCAATGCAATGAATCACATTCGGGGACGAACATGCATTAGATTCAAAAAGTGGGTGTATCAGCACGATAAGCCGGACTATATTATTGTTAGGCAACCCATGGATCGACCGAAACATTGTTTCTCTGATGTTGGAAAAATTGGAAAAAATCAGACATTATATTTGGGCTCTGACTGCAATTCAACTAAGATTCACCTTCGTTTACTTGTAAATGCCATTGGATTTTATGATGAACAAAGTCGATCGGATCGAGATGACTATGTGACTATTAATGACGAGTTTATTCTTCACAGTGAGAATTGTATTTTTCTGTTGTATATCAGGTAAAACAATTAGGAAGCTTTTCTAGCTAAACAATTTTGGTTTCCACAGATGGTACTTGTCCAAGCCGTTTCAATAAGTTCAGTAAAGACGTTGTATCCGCATTTGGTGTTTCGTACGATTACAATAGTATAATGCACGGTAGTAGCAATTTATGTTCAAAGGACGGAATAAATGTTACAATTACAACAATGGATCCCGACGTTACAATTGGAGAAGCTCAAACCCTTAGCAATTTTGATATCAAGAAAATTTGCAATATGTACTGTCCTGGAACCCAAGGAATCCGAATTCAAAATGTGGCAAATGGAAAGGTAGCTTATACAATAGGCTTTATTCATTTTTGTTACTGAACTTATTTATGATATACGATATTTTTAGGGTTTAAATTCCTATTTTTGCTTATCGTTTTACATTTAAGTTTTTGCAAGTTGACAGTGATGATATTCCATCAAGAATCGTAACAGCTGCAGATTGGACTGGGGAAGAAAATCAAAACTGGACTGTCGATTGGTGTAAATTTTAAATTTATTGAGTGTTTAACTTTAAAGAGTTCAGAAATCATTCTTAAAATTCAGACTTAAATTAATTGATAAATTTACTTTTAGCACAAAATGCAATGAGAAATCCTGAAAATGGAAGTGGTTTGATTTCTTGGAAACAAGATAAAACAATGGGGTTTGAGTTTGATAGGTTTTGGCTAATGACTGAACATGAAAATAACGTCCAATGCTTGGTACTAAAATTAAGATTGAATTTAAATATTTTTAACGTTTAATATTCAAATGACCATGATATGATTAGAGGTATTGAAAGGGGTTTAGAGGATTATCAAAGAGTTTGAATTTATTATCCTAAATGTACAATAGGCCGAGGCTAGTGTGATGTCCATGGACAAGTGGTGGGTGGAGAGGGTCCAACATGAAAATAAAACGACTTGGCGTATATTCAATAAGCAAAGTTCTAACTGTATTACATCAACGAGGTATTAATAGTTTTAGCTTATGGAGCATTTTTGAAAACTAAGTGTCTTTTTAAAGTTCTGAGTTCTTGAACGAAATTTATAAATTTATTTTTATAGTGGAACTGCGGTTCGGACGGAATCGAAAAATTTGAGCAATCCAAATCAACTGTGGAGAATATGGAATGCCTGATTAAGGAATTGTTTGTTATTCATAAGTTTATTTACTAGATACTTAGTAAAGCAATGATAATGGTTTAGCTGAATTATTAGATGTTTGACTTATTAGTGGAATGAATTGTAATAATTTTGTTTCAGTTGAATAAAAAATGTAGCTAAAAGATTATGTTTTGAGTTATCTAAAATCTGCATGGTTTCATGCATTACAATTTTAGTTAGGACATTTATTAATGCGCAGCTAGTTATTGAAAGTCATTAAAAATAGAAAAAGAAATCGATGTGGGCCTGAGTGGAAGAAAGTACAAGTTATTAGAAGTTAGTGAAAGAAACGTTTAGGAAATGAGGGTTTCAAGTTTTTCCGTTTTTCGACTTACAATGTGAGTCTCAAAGTTAGGAAGGTCGTTATATAGTTAAGTCTTTTACAATTTAAGGTAGTGCATCCTACCAATCTGAAATGTTAAAGTTAAAAATACACTGAAGATTGTCCAAATACAAAAAATATACAAATTATTTGCATAGATGATTTAATTTTTAATCTCAAAATGCAAAGTAGGGCTTTTGAGCAATGCTTACTTGAGAAAAGGAGCTTTCAGAAATATCAATAAAGCAGCTCTAGCTCCACTGATGCCGTAAGCCTGGCTCAAATCTATAATACAAAAATACTTTGCTTTCCAAAACTCATAAACACTTAAGAAAACTTTTCTTTGGTTTGGCTGGTTTTATATTAGAATAGTTAAAATGTAAAGATGATATTATGGAAATGATTAAAAACCTCAAAGGAACAACTGAACTGATTTAGCATTTTTAAAGTGGTAGAAAGAAATGTAAATTTCGTTTTCAAAAAGTTTATTTTGTAGGAAAAATATTTTTCTTGTCAATTTTACTTTCGCCAAACTGTTCAGGAAAAGTTTTATTTTATGTTAACTATTTCATTAGTCAACCGCTGCGATTATCTTAAAAATAATGTGTTTTTATTGAAAAGATGCACCTGGTCACTTTATCAGATTTCAAATTTGTTTATTTTTATCAAATTCAACATTTGACACACTCATCAAATTACAATAATCGTAATGGATATAAAATAAATACGTAAATGGGAATCTCAGCAAAATACTGAAGTCCATCTCCTTAATCATAGCCTTTTTATTTTATTCCGAAATTAACTTTACTTTTATTAGTCTGACTGCAAAATTTGTTCAAGAATAGAATAAATGGATGTTGTTTATGGATCCACTTATAGAAGTAAAAGAAGCTTGAGTAATTTGAATATTTAAATTAAGCATTAGCATGATTTATGGCATTTGGGCAATGGAATGAAAATTTCTAAGGATGCACAGTGAGATAGGGTATATGTAGCAATGAATGTTATAAGGATAAACTTGAAATGATAATAAAAAATTAACTGAAGTTTGGGAGAAAAAATACAAATAACCTATATATCATTCGATTAATTTATTTTTCCATCTGAAAAGCAACAGCTCGGAAGCAATTTTAGATCTAGGATTTTAAGAAATTTCGATTTAAAAAAATTATTGATACTTGGAAGCCAAGATGTATCTTTTAGCTTATGAACGAACACTTGGCAACTACAACAATACGTATTTGGGTAAGTGTTGACTAAAATTTTGGAACATGTATTAAGAATTCAATATTAAAGTATGTTATCTTTGGGGTTTAAGCAATTGTTTTTTCTCTGTTTTTAGGACGGAACGCAGTTAATTTGCTAGCAATGACTGTATATGCTGTATCATTCATCTTACATTTTTGGCCCTGTAGCTGTCGTAAGTTTATTTTTCAGCTGTTTTCAGATACGGAAAATATTACAGTGTGTAAACCTAATTTTAACAACACGAGGAAGTTAATGCATTTTTATCCTTGAATACCTCCTTCTATCAAAATGTTAGAATGCAAACTTTACGCACTTTTCGTAACCGCACGCGCCGCACAGTTCGAATGGTTTGGAAATCATCGGAGGTCAAGTTATTCTAGGAAATGCCCTATTAACCCTGGGAGATTATTACAGAATCTAGGTTTTATAAGGGGTTTGGGGTATCTACTTAGATAGACAAAGTATCAATCTTAAACCCGAAGTTTCGAATCCCAGTTTAACAAAAAAGTCAGTTACTTTATAAAATTTCAGATGAAGCCAATAATCCTAAAGAGCGGATGCCAAGATCAGGTATCATAGCTCCGAGTAGTAGATGGCCAAATAAGACTGTTTTCTACAAATTTGATTCAAACTTATGTAAGTATTCAACTAGTAAATTATAAATGTAACTGATTCTAGTTTAAAAATCGCTAATGTTTGTTCAATTGATTAATTAAACAAACAGCGGATTATTATTCTGAAACGTTAATCCAAGCCCAAACGCACATTAAGGGGCGAACATGCATCAGATTTAAAGAGTGGAAAAATGAATCTGATGGACCGGACTATATTTACGTTTTCCAAGACCCGCAAGACGATCGTTGCTACGCTGATGTTGGAAGGAATGGAAGTCACAGTAATTTTTCTTTGGGTGTATCTTGCTGGTCAAATAGGATTCACATTCATGAGCTTGTCCATACCATTGGCTTTTTTCATGTACATGAAAGAACTGATCGAGATCGTTTTGTGACCATTAACATTGAAAACGTGGTTGAAGGTAATAATTTACCTTAATTGAATTCATATAAGACTCATGTTCAACTTCAGATTTAAATCTATTAAGCTTTGTTCGAATAGGACGTCTAGATGAGTTCACTTTGCTAAATGATAGCTATGTTGCGACATTCGGTGTTCCATACGATTATGATAGTATAATGCACTACACAAGAACTCTATTTTCGGTAAGCAGAAGTAAAGAAACAATTACACCAATGGACCCTGATGCTATAATTGGAGAAACTCAAGGCCTTAGTCATTTTGATATAAGGGGCATCAATAATATGTACTGTTCTGGGACCGTGGGAATTCGATTTCAAAATGTAGCAAATAAACAGGTAGGGACATGTAGAACTATTTTTTCATCATCCAGTACTATAAAGGTAGTCAGTAATATTATGTCCAAATTTTAAATCCTCTTGAATTATTTTTGTTTGCATTTACAAGTATTTACAAGTTGCTAATGCTGAAGGGAGCTTGAGGCCAATAGTAACTTCTAATTGGACGGGTTCAGGTTCAGATGCTCAAAAATGGACAGTGCAGTGGTGTATGTTGAAGTTTATAAGTTTTTGAGTTGCAATGAATATAAATGACACTGTATAAATTGAATTGATTGATCCCTTTAAACTAGATTCTATGCGAAATCAAACGAAATGCAGTTCTGTAGTGCCTTGGAGTCAATATGATTCCTATGTTGCAGGTATAACTGCAAATCCAACATCTGATATCGTCGGTGTTCAGGTAATAATCTTGAGATAGAATTAAATTTCAGTACTTTTCCGTATTCAACTTAGAAATTAGTGGGAGGAAGGGGAATTCCAAATATGAAAGTGTTTGCATTTGAAAATCTATAGGAAGATGTAAACTCAACTTATCAAAAATGGAGGGTCGAGAGGATAAAATTTACAAAAGATTCTACGTGGAGAATAGTCAGCTGCAGTACTGGCAAATGTATTTTAGCAAATGGGTATTTTCAAATAATTTACATTTTTCGAACCATGTTCAAAACACATAGGTATGCCTTTTTTAAATTGTTCTTTTATTCAATTTTTTTTTACAGAACTTCGCAAGTTGTGCAGGCTCCATGTAATTCTTCTGGCACCAGGCACATTTGGAAAATATATAGTGTTTTCGACTAAAGCATCAGTTCCTTAGTTAGTGATAACGCCTTTTTTAGTAGTATAATGGGGATTTTATTGATGTATTAAGTTTTTAGTTTTTTATGGAGCGAATTAAAAGATTTTTGTTCCGGTTGAATAAAATATGTAACTAAAATTGTCCAAGTCCTATATTTTTCTCTTGATTTCAAAAGAGCATTGATATTTCATTTATTTAAGAATGTTTATATAACTCATGCGGGATAATTGCATATTTTATTTTGTGTAACATTTTTAATCCAGTCAAATCATGAGTTTGCTGAAGCTGCGTATACCATTGCATTATTATAGTGTGCTTGTTGCTTTAAATATCATTAAAATTGTCTATACCTTGAGCAATCAGCATTCAAAAAAGATGTAGATATGCCTCTTTTGATTTGTCCTCTTTGCAGTAATATAGTAATGCACTAGTATAAAAATTGTATTTTCAAACAGATAAAAGCTGACGCTGAACCATTCAGCAATTTGTGATTTGAATAACAAGATTAACGTAACATGTACTAAAAATAATGAGGATGTAGAAGGTATGGAGCATTTTATGTTATCCTCTTGTTCAGAATTCTTGAAGTTTATTCTACATTTTAAAATACTTTCCAACAGTTCTCGCTCCAAATCATAGGAGTTCATCGTATAGAATTGCAATAAAATATTTTATCAGGAATTTACTGAAGTTTTCAAAAATACGAATAACTTGAGTTTTTCGACTAATTTATTTTTTACAACTGACAAGCCAATGCTTGGAACTTTTTTTATTGAGTCGAATGTTTTATAAAATATTGATTTATAAATCCATTAAAACTTTGAAGCAGAGATGGTACTTTGGCCTCTTTTAGCTTGTGAACGAAGGTTTGGCAATTACTGGAATACTAGTTTGGGCAAGTATTGAATAAACTTTTGGAAATTTTGAGAGCTAATAAGTATTTCTGAAGTTTGAAAAAACCGACAGGACGAAATAATTTTGGAACTCTTTTCATTTTTGAGTTTAATATTTCATGGTACCAGTTCCTATTTTCAATAGCTACTTCATGCTTCATAATTATGATTAATTGAATTACTTGCCCCAATATTCTTTTAATACCTGTCATATCATAGAAGCTCATTTTTAGTAGTTAAAAGTAAAATCCTGTTAAGTAATACTGAAACTGTCATAAAAATGTAACATTACAAAAATGATGAATTTCATTGTTGAATGTCGCAAGATTTAAAACAGGCAAATACAAGTTTTAAATCTTATCTAGTAACGAGATTGTTATAGGAGTTTAAAAATCCTCTTTTGGGCAAATGCTATCCTAGTTTTTTGTTTAGTATTTGCCTAAATGTATATTGAGTTCCAGTCCTGGTATGTCATTGTTAGGTGTAATACTAAATCAGATCATTATGGGTGACTTATAAGTTCAAAATATATTATAATTTTATACTTAAACCGAGTCGTTTGAAAGATCACATAAGAATCCAACGTTTGTAAAGTAGTCAATCCGTTCAGAATTTAACTTTAACGTATTTTTTGGGGTTGAAATAAATGTTGTTTTTTTGTTTTAGGACGACACGTATTCTTTCTATTGATTTTAACTCTTTATGCTGTATTCCTCTTGTCTTGGTGGTTCTTTCGTAAGTCAATTTGTCGGTTGTTTTCATTTATATTATAGTGTTATTATAACATGACGAAGTTAAATCCTCCAAAGCCTAACAAAACACGTGTGATTTAGTATTTAAATACAATTCTTAGAAATATTCACGTTATGAAACATAACAATACAGAGTTGACACACGGTCTGTACCTACAGTTCAAATGTGTGGAAAAATCGCTACAGTTTAAGCTACTCTGTGAAATGCCATATTAAACCTGTAGATTATTACAGAAGCCAAACGGATAGCTTTTATAAGGGGGTGTAATTAGATAGATACAGTATAAATCTTAAACTACTAGCTACAAATTCCAGATTTACAAAAGCCAGTTACTTTTTGAAATTCCAGATGAAGCCCTTAATGCTAAAGAGCGAATACTATCTACTCAAAAAGACACAGGTTCCAATCGAATCTCATCAAAATTAAGATCAGGCCTCATAGCTCCGGAAAGTAAATGGCCAAATAATACAATTTTGTATGCATTTGATCCTGATTTCCGTAAGTTTTCAACAAACATATTAAGCAAGAAATCCTTTCTAGTTTAGAAATCGATAACGTTTGTTTAATTAGTTAATAATTATTAAATCACAGCAAACGAGTTTGCCCAATTGTTTTTCCAAGTACAAAGTCACATAAAGGGGCGAACATGTATCAGATTTAAACAGTGGACAACTGCATCAACTGTACCAGACTACATTTATGTCGTTGTAGACCCGCAATTCGATCGTTGCTACGCTGATGTGGGAAGGAATGGAAGTCACAGTAATTTTTCTGTAGGTCGAGCTTGCTTTATAAAACGAGTTTACATTCATGAACTTGTCCATACCATTGGCTTTTATCATGAGCATCAACGAACTGATCGAGATCAGTATGTGACAATCAACTGGGAAAGTATTCTCCCAAGTAAGTAATGTCTTAATGGGGTGGATGCTTTAATTAAATTTCACTTCATAACCAGGTTTTTCGGTTTGAACAGAATATGTTGAGGAGTTCGAGTCATTAAACGATAGTTATGTTTCACCATACGATGTTCCATACGATTACGACAGTGTAATGCACTACTGGAAAAAAGGTTTTACAATAAACTACAAAAAAGAAACAATTACACCAATGGACCCTAATGCTGTAATTGGAGAATATGAAGGCCTTAGTAAATCTGATATCAAAAAAATAAACAACGCTTATTGCCCTGGCACTATGGGAATTCGACTTCAAAATGTAGCAAATGGACAGGTAAGGATCATTTATCATCACAATTGCTTTTGCTATTAAGTCATAACTTTGTTCAGACTTTATATTTGATCGATTTTACTTTTACATTTAAGCATTTACAAGTTACCACAGAAGATGTGCGGGTTAGGCCAGTAGTAACTTCTAATTGGAGTGATGATGACACTCAAAAATGGACAGTGAAGTGGTGTATGTTTAAGTTTATTAATTATCTGACTTTGTCATCATCATTATTACCACTGTACGGTTTGAGTGTTAATTGAATCAATTGATCCATTCACTTTAAACTAGCTGCAATGCGAAATCAAGATTGGAAGGAATGCAGTTCTATGGTGCCTTGGAATCAAACTAACTTCTATGTTTCAGCTATGATTGCAATTCTAACTGTTGATTCTGTCAGTGTTACGGTAATGATCTTGTGATTGAGTTAAATCAATATGGTTTTTTCATAGGAAGGTGGATTCAAAAAAGTACTTGAATTTAATTTAAAAATTTGTAGGAAGATGCAAACTCAACTGATCAAAAATGGTGGGCTAAGAGGGTAATAAATACTCAAGGTTCCATGTGGAACATAATCAACTGCCGTACTGAAAAATGTATTTTTGCCAATAGGTATTTATACTTCAATTTTTTATGAGAATTTTTAAAAGATGCATTCATTTTTAGATTGCTTAGATTTGATTGAAGTTCTATTGTTTTTTTTATTTTTGGTAGAAATTCGCAAGTTATGCAGGCTGAATGTAATCCTTCTGATACTAGGCAGTTGTGGAGAGTCTATTCTGTTTGATTGATGCATGGACTGCAAGTCATCAGCTTAGTGGTTAGTGGCGGATCCATTTTTTAGTAGTACAATGATGATTGTTAGTGAAGTATGAAAATTTTGTTATTATACGACTTACAAGATTTTTATTCATGTTGAATAAAAAGTTTAGCTGAAAATTCGTTTATTTCCCTGATTTCATAAGTACATTGGTATTTCGTACACTTTGGACCGTTGATTTAGATCATATGTAATAATTGCATATTCTATTTTGTGTAATTGCCAATCTACTAGTCAAATGACGATTTAGCTGTTTATACAATTGGAGTATTATGCTGTACTGGTTGTTTTAAATACCATTCCGATTTGCTTCAGGCAACCATCAGCGATCAAGAAAAATTTACATATGCCGCTGTACATTTTTCCTCTTTGATAAATGTTAATGCACTATACTATGAAAAGAGCACTTTCAGAAACTAAAAATTGATGCTGAACTATTATGCGATTTGTAATTTGGATAATAAAGTTAACCTAATATGTTTCGAGAGGTTGTGTAGTTAAAAGAAATGCGGATGTGGAGGGTATAGTCTATACCCTCCTTGAATTCTGACTTAAATGATGTCCATAAAATGCTCTATACCGTATAGAGCATTTTATGGACGTCACTTAGTCAGAATTCTTTAAATTGATTCTATTTTTTAATATGATTACAAATGGAACACGGCCCAAATCAGGCTAGTTTATCTTAAGAAATTGTAATATTAAATTCTAAGACGCACAGCAGTTTGGAAAAGGTAAAATATACAAATCATGTAAAATCTTTAATTTTAAATTTTGAAAAAACCTTTTGCATATGTTTTAGATCTATTCGTACTTTCGAAGTGGGGATTTAACCTTTAAGAAACATGGATCAAGCAGTATAAGTTATAGCATAGATAAGACAATATCCACAAAAGACCCGAAAGCTGAAATAAAACAAAGAAGGGAATTGAGCAGTTTGAATATAAACAATTTAGCATAATGCTTTGCCTTCGGGCAGTAAACTGAGAATTGTTGCGGATGTTGAGAAAAATACTTACTGCATACGACATTAGTGGGAATCGAAGTGAATAAGGGAAGATTTGTGATGATAAAATCAAAAATTGACAAAAGTGGGAGAAAACAGTAGAAATAATAGTAACTTATTTTTCCACTTCAAAAGCCAAATCTAGGGGCACTTTAGATCGAGTGAGAAGCTTCATTGATACTCTGAAGCCGAGATGCTACTACTGTGGTCGCTTTTACCTACAGGGCAAAAACTAGGTTCCTACTGCAGTAGTAAGTACAAACTTTTAGAATATTTGTGAACGAATAAATGTTTAGGTCTACAAAAAAAGGAAGTCTTTGTATTATAGGATTTAATACTTCCGGGTATAATTTCTTAAGTTCAAAAGTTTTCTGTGAATATATGTGAATTTTGTGAGTTTGTTAAATTGTTAATGAAATATAGGCCATAATCATGAATTATAAAATTCTCTTACTACCTCCTATAGTCTTTTTTAATACTTATCGTATCATTTTCATACTAAAAAAAAATAATATTATTGCAAAAAAGAATTAATTTGAGAGCTGACAAATGTAAAAAGATTAAAACGGGCTAACAAAAAATTTACATTTTATCCCGTGACAAAATTCTCACGGGAGCTTAAAAATTGTTTTTTGGGCAAATTCTAATCAAGCTGTATAAGCAAAAAGTTTGGCTGCAGTTAGGCATTTGCCTAACTGCATTTTAAATTTCAGTCCTGTCCTAGTCCCTCACCTTTTAAGTTCCAGTACTAGAACAGATCCATTTGCAGGAGTGAGATTTTTAATCTCCTCATGCTGCACTTCAAGTTAACCAGACAATGTCAATTTCCTGGAAGTATGAACTTCTTCTTTGAGCTATTTGGGTTAAAAATAATGAGTTGAAACTCAAGAGTTCAAAGTAGATGCTTTATACTTAAACCGAGTTATTTGAATAATCCCTTAAGTGATTAAGTCATTATTTATTTAACACTAATAAAAATGTATAATATTTGGTGTTGAAATTCATTTTTGTTGTTTTTAGGACGGCACGCATTACTTTTGCTGACCATGGTTCTTCTTTATGCCGTAATCATCTTGTCTTGGTTGTTCTTTTGTAAGTTTATTCGTCGACTGCTTTCATTTACGAAACACTGTGTAAACCTGTTTATAAAACCTTGTGGAAGTTACTATATTTTACTCCTCCAGAACTTAAATACAATTCGAAGGGGGATTTGCGTCATCACACATTAAAACTCTAAGCTAAAGCTAACGCACTGTTGATAGGACATAGTTGCAGGTCAAATTAATCTGTAAAATGTCCTACTAATTGCCCCTGGGAGATTATTAAAGAACAGGCCTTTTATGATAGGGAGTGTTCTAATTAAGTATACGCAGTACTTCTGTTAAGCCTCAAGGTTTTAATTCCATATTTACCCAGTTCACTTTTTAAAATTTCAGATGAAGCCCTTAATATTAAAGGGCGGATACCTTCTCAAGAGAACACATGTTCAAATCAAATGTCATCAAAATTAAGATCAGGTATCATAGCTCCGAGTAGTAGATGGCCAGATAATACTGTTTTGTACAAAATTGATCCTGATTTCCGTAAGTTTGTAACAAGCAAACTATTTATACATAAAGCAATCATTGTAATTTTAGAAATGGCAATTTTAATTTAAGTAAGTAATTAATAAAACATATAGCCCAGAACTATGAAGAAATGTTTTTCGAAGCACAAGCTCACATAAAGGGCCGAACATGCATCAGGTTTAAAGAGTGGACAAATGAATCAGAGATACAGGACTATATTTATGTTTTGCGAGAAGGGTTCCAGTGTTATGCTGATGTCGGAAGGAATGGAAGCCACAGTAATTTTTATCTGGGCCAATTTTGCTTTGCAAAAAGGGTTTTCATTCATGAACTTGTCCATACTATTGGCTTTTATCATGAACATGAAAGATCTGATCGAGATCATTTTGTGACAATGAACTGGGAAAATATGCGTCCAGGTAAGTAATGTCTTATTGGGGTACATGCTCGAATTTAACTTCGCTCCATAAATAGGTTTTTTGACTTAAATAGGAGATGACGAGGAATACATGTTGTTAAATGATAGCTATGTTTCGCCATTCGATGTCCCATACGATTATAACAGTATAATGCACTACGAAAGAAATCTATCATCGACATACGGATATGCCGATTCAATTACACCAATGGATCCTGATGTTGTAATGGGAAAAGCTCGAGGTCTTAGTCATTTCGATATAAAGAAAATAACTAACATGTACTGTCCTGGAACGATGGGAATTCGACTTCAAAATGTAGTAAATGGACAGGTGTAACTATTTTCATCATCACTGCTACAAATATATTCAGTAATGCCTAACTATATTCCTATTTTAAATTGTCCTGAATGATTTTCGTTTACATTTAAGCATTTACAAGTTACATATGCTGAAGGGCCAGTAGTAACTTCTGATTGGAGTGATGATGAAACTCAAAAATGGACGGTGAAGTGGTGTATGTTTAAGTTTATTAATTATCTGACTTTTGACATCATATTTATTGCCACTGTAAGGTTGGAGTGTTAATTGAACCGATTGATCCATTTACTTTAAACTAGCTGATATGCGTAGTGGAGAAAGGAATGAATGCAGTTCTATGGTGCCTTGGAGTCAAAATAACAACTATGTTTTAGTTATGACTGCAAGTTCAACGTCTGAGATCGTCCGTGTTAGGGTAATGATCTTGAAGTTGAATTAAATTTCAAAGCTTTTCCGTAATCCAAAGATAGTAGACATTAGTGGAAGGAAGGGGGATGAAAAAAACGAAAGTGTTTGATTTTAGTTTTAAAATTTGTAGGAAGATGTGTACTCAACTTATCAGAAATGGAGGGTCGAGAGGGTGCTTTATACTGAAGGTTCCATGTGGAGACTAATCAACTGCCATACTGAAAAGTGCATTTTAGCAAATAGGTACGATTAATTATATCTTAATTTGAAATATCTTTGAAGCATGGATAAATTTTTACTCAGGTTTTTGATCGAATTTTTGTTTTTTATTTTTGATAGACATTCGCAAGTTCGACAAGAGTTATGTGATCCTTCTGATCGCACGCAATTGTGGAGAATACATAGTGTTTGATTAAAGCATCAGCTGCAATTAATCAGTTTCGTAGTTGGTTATACATCCATTTTTTAGTAGTACGAATATGATTTTAACTGAGGTAGGAAATTTTTAATTTATGAAACGATTTACAAGATTTTTATTCCTGTTGAATAAAAAGTTTAACTAAAAACTCGTTTATTTTCATTGATATTTCGTACATTTAGAACTGTGTATATAGTTCTTGTATGATAATTGCGTATTCTATTTTGTGTAAAATGGTAAGCCATTTTAATGATGATTTAAGTTTAGGCTGCTAAAACCATTGCATTATTATGTTGTACTGGTTGTTTTAAATACCATTCCAATTTGTAATCTGTCAACCATCATCATTCAAGAAAAATGTAGATATGCCGCTTTACATTTTTCCCCTTTGCTAAATGTTAGTGCACTAAACTATGAAAAGTGCTCTTTCAAAAGGTAAAAATTGATGCTGAACTATTCAGCGATTTGTAATTTGAATAATATGGTTAACATAATTTGTTTCCGGAGGTTGCGCAATTAAAGGCAATGCGGATGCAGAAGGTATAGAGCATTTTATGGACATCATTTATTGTAAGTCAGAATTCTTGAAATTGATTTCATTTTTTAATATGATTACGAATGGTACTCGACCCAAATCATGCTAGTTCATTTTAAGAAAATGTAATATTAAATTCTAGGACAGTTTGGAAAAGATAAAATATACAAATTAGTTAAAATCTTTAATTTTAAATTTAAAAAAAATGTTTTGTATATGTTTAAATCTATTTATACTTTCGATGTGAGGATTTAATACTTAAGAACCATCGATCAAGCAGTAAGAGTAATAGTATGAATAGGATAATATTCACAAAAGACCCGAAATCTGAAATGGAACAAAGATGGAAATTGAGCAGTTCAAATAATATAAGCAATTTAGCATAATTCTTTGCATTGGGGTAGTAAAATGAGAATTGTTGCGGATGTAGAGAGTGAAATACTGATTTTGAGTAGATAGGGCATTTGTGGGAATGGATATGAATGAGGAAAGATTTGTAATGATTTGTGAAGATTTGTAAAATCAAAAAACTGACAAAATTGTGAGGAAACAATAGAAATAACAGAAATTAGTTGATTATTTTATTTTTCCACCTCATCAGCCAAATCTAGGGAGCACTTTAGATCCAGTAAGAAAATTTATTGAAGCTTTGAAGGCAAGATGCAAGCGAAGCCGGTTTCACCTTCACCTACTGAACAAAGACCAAGCAACTACTGCAGTAATAATTGGAGTAAGTGCAAACTTTTGGGATCTTTGAGATCTAAAAAGTATTTCTAAAAAGTCTGCAAAAGAAAGGAACTCTTTTTATTATAGGATTTAATACTTCCGGGTATAATTTCCTAATTTCAAAAGCTACTAAATGTTTTGTTTCTAAATGTATGTGAATTTGCGCATTTGTGAAATTGTTAATGGATTATAGGCCATAACCAATAGAACTCTCTTACTTCCCCCAATAGTCTTTTTTAACACTTATCGTATCAGTTGCTTACTAAAACAAAAACATTATTACAAAACTGATGAATTTCGAAAGTTTTATATTTTATCCCGTGACGAAATTGTCACGGGAGTTTAGAAATCGTTTTTTGGACAAATCCTAATTAAGCTTGTTAGCAAAATGCTTTGCAGAGCATTTGCCTAACTGCATTTTGAATGTAGTCCTGTCCTAGTCTCTCACCTCTTTATTCATTATAAGTTTTACTACTAGACCAGATCCATTTGTATGGTTGATTTTTCTTAATCCCTTCATGCTTGATTTCAAGTTAACCAGAAGCCAATTATGAAGTTCGCCTTTGCTCTATTTGGGTATGTTCGTGCATGTAGGGGTGGATATTTGTAACTTTACTGTAAAAAACAGAAGTTGAAATTCGAGAGTTGAAAGTACTTTATGTTTAATGCGAGTCATTTGAATATTCACAAGTTTTGTCGTTGCATTGCATGAGGTATTTTAGTATTTTTAGTCTAGGAAAAACATTTACTAACAACATATATTTAAAAATTTTAACTGAGCCAAAAAAAGCAAAGGTTGTACTTGAAATACTACATTTCGCAGCAGACCTTTGTCCTTGAATTGCCTATTGCAAACTTACTGTCCTCCGTATTCCCAGTGAGATCAGTAAAAGAAAATACTGCTATTGCTGTTTTTAACCTTCCTCACTATAGTATAAAAATTAAAACGCTAGAAAATTATTCAATTCTTTAAGAATTTAACATTAACTAAGCTTACGATATTTGAAGTTGAAATAAACTGTTGTTGTTTTTAGGATGGTACGCGTGCCTTTTGCTGAACATGACTCTTTATGCCGTAATCATCTTGTCTTGCTGGATCTGTTGTAAGTTTAATCGTCGTTTGTCGGTTGCTTTCATTTACGAAACACTGTGTAATCCTAATTATAACATTGTGTGAAAGTTAGTATATTTTAATCGTCCAAATCCTAAATACAATTCGTAGAGTGATTCTCATCATCACATATTAAAACGCAAACCTAATACACTTTAGTAACTACAAGTCAAGTTAATGGGAACTCATTGCATGTCAACTTACCTAGTAAAATGTCCTATTAATTGCCCCTGGGAGATTATTAAAGAACAGGCCTTTTATGAGGGCGAGTGTTCTAATTAAGTATACGCAGTACTTCTGTTAAGCCTCAAGGTTTTTTTTCCATATTCACAAAAAACCAATTCACTTTTTACAATTTCAGATGAAGTGATCAACGCTAAAGGGCGGATACCTTCTCAAGCAAACACATGCTCAAAACGAATCTCATCAAAATTAAGATCAGGTTTTATAGCTCCGGAAAGTAGATGGCCAGATAATACTATTTTGTACAAAATCGATCCTGATTTTCGTAAGTTTGCAACGAGCAAATTATACATCAAAAAATCCTTTTAATTTTAGAAATGCTAACTTTAGTTTAAGTAATTAACCTATAAAACAAATAGCAAAAACCCATGCCGAAACGTTTTTCGAAGCACAAGCTCACATAAAGGGCCGAACATGTATCAGGTTTAAAGAGTGGTCAACTGTATCAGAGGTACAGGACTATATTTATGTTTTACGAGAAGGGTTCGAGTGTTCTGCTGATGTCGGCAGGAATGGAAGTCATAGTAACTTTTATATGGGTCAATTTTGCTTTGCAAAAAGGGTTTTCATTCATGAACTAGTCCATACCATTGGCTTTTATCATGAACATGAAAGATCTGATCGAGATCATTTTGTGACATTGAACTGGGAAAATATGCTTCCAGGTAAGTAATGTCTCAATGGGGTACATGCTTGAATTAAATTTCACTTCATAATCAGGTTTTTTGACTTGAGCAGGAAATGACAAGGAATCCATGTTGTTAAATGATAACTATGTTTCGCCATTCGATATTCCATACGATTATAACAGTATAATGCACTACGAAAGAAATCATTCATCGACATACGGATATGCCGATTCAATTACACCAATGGATCCTAATGTTGTAATTGGAAAAGTTCGAGGTCTTAGTCATTTCGATATAAAGAAAATAAATCATAATTACTGTCCTGGCACTATGGGAATTCGACTTCAGAATGTAGCAAGTGGGCAAGTAAGGATTACTCTTTATTACCATTTCTTTGCTTTTTAGTCTTAATTATGTTAAGAATTTGTAGATTCCTGAATGATTTACTTTTACATTTAAGTACTTACAAGTTGCAAGGGCTGAAGGGCCAGTAGTGACTTTTGATTGGAGTGATGATGAAACTCAAAAATGGACAGTGAAGTGGTGTATGTTCGAGTTTATTAATTTTCTGACTTTTGACATCATGTTTATTGCCACTGTAAGGTTGGAGTTTGAATGTTATTTGAATCGATTAATCCATTTACTTTAAACTAGCTGCTATGCTAAAGCAATTGGTGGAATGCAGCACTATGGTGCCCTGGAGTCAAAATAACTTCAATGTCTCAGTTATGACTGTAAATGATGCTTATGATTCTGTCCGTGTTCGGGTAATGGTCTTAAGATTGAATTAAAGGAATAAATAAGGATTCCAAAAATGTGAGTGTTTGGATATTATGTTAAAAATTTGTAGGCAGATGATAACTCAGATGAACAAAAATGGAGGGTCGAGAGGGTACCATTAACTGAAGGTTCCATGTGGAAACTAATCAACTGCGGTACTGCAAAGTGTATTTTAGCAAATAGGTACTATTAATTATATCTTAGGTAACATCTATGAAGAATCAGTAAATTATCACTTAGATTTTTTTGCTAGAATTTTGTTTTTTATTTTTGATAGCAATTCTCAAGCTGTGCAAAGACCATGTGGTGATTCTTCTGATAGGAGACTATTGTGGAGAGTATATAGTGTTTGATTGAAGCATCAACTGCAATTTATCAGTTTCGTTGTTAGTGGTTAGTAATGTTATTTTTTAGTAGTATAATATGATGAATTTTGTTGAATTATGAAATCTTAGTTTTTATGATACGACTTACAAAATTTTTGTTCCGGTTAAATAAAATATGTAACTACAAATTTGTTTATTTTTCTAATCTCAATAGAGCATTGAATTTTCATTTATTTAGGAAAAGTTGATAGACTCATGTGAGATAGTTGCATATTTTATTTTGTGTTATATTGTAAATCATGGTTTTGGTTCAAGTCGCATATGGGTACTATCGTATTTTTATTGTGTACTTGTTGTTTTAAATTTATACCTAATTCCAATTTTCTATACTGTCAACCATCAGCATTGAAGGAAAATGCAGATATGCTGCTTTTGATTTTTGCTTTTAGCGTTGCAAAATGGTAAAATGCTAAAGTATGAAAAGTACACTTTCAAAAGGTAAAAGTTGATACTGAAATATTCTGCGATTTGAAATTTGGATACTGAAATTAACATGTAAAATGAAATTTGAGAAATTAAAACTAATGCGGATGTAGAAGGTAAGGTTGACGGATTTTATGGATATCACTTCAGTCAGCATTCTTTAAATTGATTCAATGTTTTAAGATTCTTTCAAATGGACTTCCCTCAAAATTATGATAGAATTTTGTAAAAGATAAAAATATACAAATTAGTTGAATAATTTAATTTTAAATCTTGAAAGAACCCCTTTTTTACAACTTGTAGATCGATTTGTACTATACATACTGGCACTTTATAGTTGTGGCTTTGAATAATATTGGTGAAGCAACTTCATTGACATCTTAGGACGAGACGGAAGCTGTTTTTTAGCTTGAGGACGTAGACGTGACACCACTACAATAACCATTATTTGGTAAGTATTTCTTAAAAAGTTATAAATTCTGTGATAGTTACGTTTTGAAAAGCTTCATAGAGAATTCTGACGTATTTTTTTCTTTGGCCGAAATTCCTAAACTCAATCGTAAGACAACTGACTATTATTGCTAGTTAATCTGCGTTTAAAGCATACTTTAGAACAAACTTTGTGAATGTCTCAAAACTGTCAAGAAACAATTATTCTAGAATTTAAGAATGCATTTTGATTAGAGGTTTTCATTTCCTTAATAAAACCTTGTTTAGGAATAAAATAGTTAAACCGATGTTGGTTAGGAATTATGAATTCCATTATCAAATAATATTGCAATATTAAACGAGCAAATAAAGTTTTGAATCTAATCCGTAATAGTAATAAATTTATCAATTGAGTTTAAGAACTAATCAAGAATATGAATTACAATTAATTATATAGTTTTCTATAGTTTAAAGCAAAACCTTTAATTGTAGGAGTAATAGTAATAGTTACACTCTGATAACAAATTAATTATCTAAATTGTATAGTAGCTTTGTGGTGAATAATATAAATGCTACTTAACTAAACATTTCTCGTGCATGGTGAAGCAGTTGTATGTTTTTAGAATCTTTCTCTGGGACTTATGTATTTTTCAAAATTAAACTGGAAATTATTGGTTTTGCGATTTGTTTTAACTGATCAATATTATTACGTGTTAAAGTGGAGTTAATTAGCATGCACTTGATTCCTTTTGGCATTAGTCTGGATAACCCCGAAGGCGATGTATTGCATAGCAGCTGGGGGTGCGGTTGGGGAAAAGCGAGATGTCATTTTCTTTTGGTGTAACAGGGAAGACTATAATAAATCGTGGTATAAATTCACCACACCCACAGGGGCAGTGAATGAGTCCACAGGTATAAGTATGCTCCGAATCTTTTACATAGTTCGTCTGTAAGATGCAATACTTAAAATCTTAATTGCATCTGGTTTTGTGTGTCTATAACCGTTCAGGTTCCTGGTGTAGGCTTCATCTTCATAACTATATTTAGTGCTTATCTTCAGTGTACTACTGGATTATATCTGGTTCTAAAGCATTTTTTTAAACTTGAGTTTAACTTGAACCATAGCCGATTCACTTCCGGGATAAACTAAATACACTGGGCATTGTAGTTGGTATTGGTTACATGTATAAGTGTTTGTAAGGGCTTGTATTTTAATTTTATTGATTCGAGACTTCACTTAAAACGAAAAGATCGCTCATCTGAATAATTTAATAAGTTTTGCATTGCATGAAGCAGTCGTAAATTGGGAAAAGCATCACTTGCAAATTTTCTAAGTAGTTTTATCTGAGCCAAAAATAATTAATGCTTTCAAAATCAACATGACTTCCAGAAGGGACACATCACATTTCACTGTCCTATAATATTCCTCTACATCCTGATTGAGCGAAGTAAGATAATATTTTATTTCTGTATTAGATGCATGAAAACGGCAAAGCTCAATAAGTTATTAGATTTCAACTTTTAGAAATTATTCGAAACCTTTAGCTTTAAAATATTTAATAAATCTATGGGGATTTTTATTTTTAGGATTGCAAGTTTTGCCTTTGTTGGATTTTTACTAAATAAAATGTATATTGCTATATTTTTCGTCTTCCTACGGTTCTTGCGTAAGTTAATTTAAGGTTGTTTTCATTTATGAAAGATTAAAATTAACGCATATTTATGTTCTTTCGGATCAAAATAATTTTTTTTTTGTTTTAGGACGGCATGCATTTCTTTTTCTGACATTGAATCTATTCGCTGGATTATTCCTTTTGTCTTTTAAGTTTTTTCGTAAGTATTTGTTTGCTGTTTTACTAAAGATATTACTGAATGAGTGTGTAAACCTATTTTCAACAACATGAGAAATTTAATATATTTTAATCGTCAAAATCACAACACAATACGTGGGTATGGTATTTGAATGCAACTGTTATGATACTTCGCGTTATGAAGCAGTAGAATGCAAAGTTCACACACTTTTTGTAACTACAGTTCAAGTGGGTGGGAAATCATTACAGAGAAATATCCTATTAACCTGGTAGATTATTACAGAACCTGGATTTATAAGGGGGTGGTTCTCTGGTTCCTAATAGATAGATCAACCTTAAAGTCTAAAACCTTAAGTTTCAAACTCCATATTTTGTAAAACCTGTATAAATTTTGTAATTTCAGTAACTTCAGATGCAATCAGTAATTCTGAAGAACATAAGGACACAATTCTGAAGCCATCTTCTCAAGGAATTGAATGCTCAAACGAAATCTCTTTTAAGTACAGATCCGGTCTCATAGATCCAACGAAGCTCTGGCCTGACCGAACTATTCTGTATAGAGTTGAACCCGGTTTTCGTAAGTTTTGAAGGAGCATATAAAACACTTTCCTTTTCGGTTTTGAAACCGTTATTGTTTATGTGTGAATATTTATTTACATGAAATATCCAGCACCTCAATTCGTAACGCTTACTAACGCAATAAATCACATCAAGGGAAGAACATGCATTAGATTCAAAGAGTGGACAAATGAATCAACGGTATCGGACTACATTCATATTGTGCGAGATGGGCATTCGTGTTACGCTGATGTTGGAAGGAATGGAAGTAACAAAAACTTTTCTTGGAGCTGTGACTTACCTCACGCTATAATTCATGAATTTGTCCATGTCACTGGCTTTTTTCATGAACATGAAAGAACTGATCGAAATCGCTATGTGACAGTCAACTATGAAAATATGATTGAAGGTAAGAATTATCTTAAAGGAGCACATCTAAGGCTTTTATTAAACTTCACTACCACATAAATTAAGTTTTGTTTGAATAGGAGATGACGAGGAGTTCATGGTGTTAAATGATAGCTATGTTGCACCATATGGTGTTCCATACGATTACAGCAGTATAATGCACTTCACAAGAAATACAGGAGCGAGAGACTTCAACTTTGATACAATGACGCCAATGGATCCATATGTATCAATTGGATACGCCGAAAAGCTTAGCAAATTTGATATTAGGAAAATAAATAATATGTATTGTTCTGGGACTATGGGAATCCGAATTCAAAGTTTGGCAAGTGGAGAGGTAGCTACTTAAGTTAAACTTTTAATTATCATTATAACTATCAAAATGGTTAATGGCTACTTTTAAAGTTCAAATTCTTTTTTGCTTGCTTTTACATTGAAGTACTTACAAGTTTCGAATGTTGATGCGCCAGATAGGCGCTTATTTACTTCGAATTGGACTGGTGAAGATGATCAAAAATGGACTGGGGACTGGTGTACATAGATAATATTTAGTTATCTTTACTTAATATTATAAGGTTTTATTGGTAAAATACAATTGATTTATTAAATATAACTTAAAACTGGATGCATTAAGAAATCGGACGAAGACAAGTTCTTTGGTCACTTGGAGTCAGAAAATGTCCGGCTTGGCTAACATTCCTGTCATCGTAGTTATGACTGCACAAGGAATTCCTCCCATCGTCCACGTTTCCGTAATGATATTGAAATTGTTTAAATTCCAGTGATTTTCTTGTTCAAAAGACTAAGGATAATTCATGTTTGAATTTATTACGGAAATTTATAGGCGGACAGAAATTCAGCTCATCAAAAATGGTGGTTTCAGAGGGTGCGAGGTGCAAAAGATGTAAGATGGAAAATAATCAATAAGGGTACTCACCACTGTATGTCTTCTGATAGGTACGGCTAATCGTATTTCTTTTCGGAGAATATATCAGTAAAGTTTTAAATGATTGAAGGAGTCGATTTCGAAAAGATACTTCTTAATTTGCTGTGAGATAGCTCATTCAAAATAGCAACTCAGACAAATCTAACACAAAATGACAAAGTGAAGTGTAAAAATTCAAGTTTAAAAAAAAATCATACCATTAATTAGTTTTAAATCTGTGCTGATCTCAGTAAAACTTTACACTACTAGCTTATGAGATAGGCTGTAGGATGGTAGGGTAACTTTTTTAACTCTTGCTTATGTTTCTCTCAAAAATCTAGCAAAAAGAAATGATAATTGCATTGAAACCTATTTTAAGCGTAGCCTAGTTGGAATAATATGGTGTTTTTCCACATCTTGTGTATATACTTTAAGTTGAGCTTTAGCATTTTTTTGTTCGTTTTTCTCCATGTAAATAACATTGATAAGTCTCCAGGGAGAATAGGAGAATAACATTACTCAGTCATTTTTCTGAAACGCTAGAAGTCCAAGTAGCAGGCAGTTTACCCCGTTTCATCTAATAGGCAATTTTTCTTAAAAATGAGTTTCAATGCAGCTATCTTAATTCTTTTCTTGAATTTTTTATAAAAAGAGTGTGAAACAGTCAATAACTTATGAGCTATTAGTCTAACTGCTATTGAGATAAGCACATGTTTTTGAAAAAAAATTAGAACATAATCTTTTTAAACATTTGTAGAAAAACATCTATATAGTCAGTTAAGATCAAAAAAGCATTTTGAATGGGAGATATCACGCATGAAAATGAAGAGGTCTCCTTTGAATTAGTTCCCTTCTGAGCCCTTGAATGACATTTTTGAATTTTGTTTTGATAGGGATTCTCAAGTTGTGCATACCATGTGTAATAATGCTGATGAGAAGCAGTTGTGGAAAATTAATAGTGTTTAATCGAGGAATTTTTGCAATTTATTACTTCATTGGTTAGTGGTTAAGCCATTTAGTAGTAGTATGATCGTGGTTTTAAGAAAATTATAAGATGTTTGTTTGTTTGAAACGAATTATTATTTGAAAGACATTTGTTCTCGTTGAATAAAGAATGCAACTGAAAACTCGTTTTCTTCTCCGGATATCACAATTGCACTTAAAAAAAGGGCTTTTACCCAACATCCCTAGAACTTGAACTTGGCAATGGCAAAGTAAAGTTAATTCTCAGTTGATTTCTTAATTACGTCTGTACTTGTTAGTTTCATATCCACAGTTCAGCGATACTTTCTAATTTGTCAAGGTTCATTTTTGTCCGATTTTAGTATTTGAGTCCTTTCTGGATATCCTGTCTTTGTCGTTTTTTAAGTGTACTTTACTACAATACAGAATTCAATGAGCTATAAACTACAGTAAGGAGTCTACATTTTAAATGAACGAAGGCGAGTCTAAAGTAAACTTTAGATCTGCCTTTTATGTTAATTCAGATAAATCATTATGTCTAGGATGCTTCTATTACCCTAATTCCCGTGCGATAAGACGCGTCTTATGGAGTAAAAACGACCGAAAAATGAACCAAAATAAGAGCACTGCGTCGTATAAGAAGGGG
>JAQGBU010000330.1:0-35135 GCA_034698605.1 Isotoma decorata
TTGAAATGTAATTTGTGGTTTACAACGCTCATACTTCCTGTTCCTAGTTCATTGCATTTCAATCATTCGCAGGTCAAACATTTTTTAGGTCAAGCACATTTCAAATTTTTCATCTACTTTTAATGAGTAACACTTAAGGGACGAATATCAAGAGAAACGCACAGAGTCAATTAATAGAGTTTAATTTTAAAGCTATAATCCCCAGTCATTTTATTTCCTTGTTCAATTTGCTACAAAATTAACACGATTTCTATCAACAATTTGTGCAGTACACAAGAATTTTTACAAAAGATCAGTTTCCAGATTAAATTATGACACCACTACTGTAGGCGCTGGATTATTCTTGTTGCTTTTGACTTGTGACCAACTTTTGTGTTTCCATTGAAAACATTAACATTTACCTAGGGATACATTTTCATGAAATATAACTATATTCCTAGGCTTTGATAGATTGTCTAACATTGTTTAATAAGCATATCGAAGTTTTTGATCGAATCCAGCTTTGTCCAAGCTAGGAGTACAAGCAAAGTTTATCATTGGAGGTGGTCTACACATAAGCACGATGGTGTCATCAGATGGGGAAACAAATGTTCTTTCACCATATCTTCACTAAAAAATCCAGAAGTGTACTTCCAATCTGAAATTTGGTATAATCAGTTTTTGGTTTGAATGGTCAATTGATGTTTTTTTAAGTATAAATGGAATATGAAATATTAAATTAGACAATAGTCTGTCTTATTCTGTAGACTATGACAAAGTCTGATCGAACGGAGAGGTTATGTGATTGATTTATCAAAGTAACGACTCTCTTTGAAATCTGTCAAAAATAAAAATAATATTCAAGTAGTAGAATACAAAATGTATATTTTGTTACTCACCCTATCGCGTCCAACCAGTCTGATTACCTCATGATATGCATTTAGAAATGATTAGAAATAAAAACATTTAAAAATAGTAACAATAAAATCGAATGTTCTAAATCAATTCATTTAATTATGGGAAATACTTTTATCACGAAAACTTTTCAATTGTGTAAAGTACAAATATTTTGCAATAAATTCTTTTCCGTCTTAGGTCTATCATCCTGACTATTGATTAGAAAACTTTCATGGAAATGGACAATGCATTTTATTGCTCAGTCATTGACTTGAACAAATGTTATTTAACTTAAGTAAACACATGTCGATCTCCGAATTTCAAAGGCCAGATTTCTCTTGATCTTTATAAATCTCAATCTTTGCATTTACGGACAACTACAGTAAAAAAAAGCCCATTCGTCTGAAAACAATCTAGCAAGAACAATAACATAAAAAGCAAAAAAACTTTTCAAGTTAAGAAATTACAGAACTTAAGTAATTTAGCGATTCCACACGCTGTCCATCTTTGAATTAAGAGTTCAAGATAACATAAACAAAAAGATTATTCTGCCCACTTTTATTCCCTACTGATTTACTAACCCGACAATTATCAAACTACCACTACTACCTTAGTTAATACAATATATTCTTTACCTTTATATGTATGCCACTTTGGGATGTGAAAAAAAAGGTTATGACAATCCCTTGCCTCACAAATAAGCAACGACTATGTCTTTCATACAAATGTCACAACAATAACATTATAACGAGCAGAATGGACGCTAAAACACTTACATACACTCTATCAATGTTTCTTGAACGTCTCAAAGAATTACAACAATTAGCATCACGAAGCATTATGATTATTCTAGTATCTATGGATGATTGAGACTTACAAATTTTTGTCATCGTCACCATCACCATCGACAATCCTCAGCATCATATCTTTTCGTTATCTCCACAACCCAAAGATTCTAAATATAAAAAATATTCGTCCATCTGATCTCTAAATTATGAGGTCCATATAGGGAGAATCCATACTGACATTTCTTGGGGATTTTAACCAATAAACAAAACAGCTTTAGAAGCGTTATATACTAAGAGATGATATCATGATGATGGTTTACATTAATAAAGACAAAAATTACTACCAAACACCACTGACTGAATAACTAGTACAGACCTTTTTATCATACTCAAGAGAAGATGACCCTGACACACTTGTTCCAAATATACTAAGCTGCATTTACTTAAAACTAGTGAAACTCATTTCAAAACTTTTACCTAAATGACAGATGTACAAGAAATGAAATCCTGTAAACCTCCAACATTCATACTAAAGTTGTTGCAATTTTACTCTTATTCAGGACTTAAAAGAATGCTTTTACGTACACTTTTTTATTTTTATAGAAATAGCCAAACACTTAGCATGGTCTGATTTTGTACAATAACTGAAATCTTACCTCGAATTATATTAATATTAGTATTTTATACGTCATAATTTTGTAATGATACACTTAGTAGCTATAGTTAGAGTATGAAGTATGCATGATTTTATAAAGTTGCTTAATTATAAATTACATTTACGTAAGAAAATGAATCGCACGTATTTTCTGATGTAATGCAGAATGTGATGCAGTTTCATAAATTAATATATTATATAAATTTCAAAATTTCAAAATTTATTTTGTAATCTAGAAAAGAATAGTTCATGGAGGGTGAATCGTGAAGCTAGGTGTAATTCAAATCTAAATTAATTGAAGTAGACTTGCCATCTCATACAAAATGATATGCCATTCATATAAACAATGAGGTCATAAAAGGATTAAATTAAATTAAGTGAATATAGTCGTACTCGAGTTATGCATTATTATATTACTCCGATTACAAGATTTCTTATTGATTGAATTGAATTGCATTGAAGAAAGAGTAGGTTGGAAGACAATGGACTATCCGTTTCGACTAAGTACTGCGTCATTTGAGACTAAAGAATAATTAGGAACTAAGAACATAAGAGGTTTATGCGTTTAAATTATTATTACATCACACAACATGAGAGATGCATATTATATAAAGATGTATTTGAATTGAAAAGTGTTATAGGGTACAAACATCTAAGACACAGGAAATCTATATCTTCGAATCTGAATCTAATTTTCATTTTTAGCCCGAACTTAAAGATTACGAAACCAGTATGTATGCCATTCTGTCTATCCAACGATATCCCAAGAATCCATGCACCGAGTTGGATGAATTTTTGACTACACATACATTTAGCCAAACTAAGAGCATAATATGAAAATTCAAAATTTAGTCATGTAACATGCACATGTTTCTTGAAAATGGTCATGAAAAATTGAAAATTGACAAATGGGCTACAGATAACAAATTTAAATGACAGGAAAAGATATTTTATTAGTAAACAGATAATATGAAATTTGAATTTACATAGTTACGTGTTATTAACACATCTGTGTCAGAGTTTGGCTTAGGGCGACGGAACAGATTCTATTAAATTTGACTATTTGAGTTTAGATACAGATTATCAATGTTACTCGGAATATGTACTCCATGTAATCTAACTTTTTAAACAATAACTACTGTAAAAGGTGAATTAAGCCTACAATAATTCCCTATTTTACAGCTCAATAACATAAATTAGACTGCGATTGATAGTAGAAAAAAATCACCCACATTAGAAAGTTGTTTCAAAACTCGGATCTAATTTCAACCAATGTACTAAAATACGAAACTGGAAGACTCAGAATTTAGAGACAGGAGAGTTGGAAGGCGAAGGCGGAATGATACCCATGAGGGTTGTTCTCATCTCAACTACATCCATTGGTTCCTCCTCATTTAACCCACGTAATTGTGTCCTAAAATGATGGCCATTAAACATACCATTTAGTAAAAATAGTAAGTACATACATTAAAAAGAAGTAACTGATTAGAATGAGAAAATGAGACTTACTCGTATATTCGAGTTGTTCCAAAGGGGTCAGAAGCCTCTCCCCCAGTACGGACTGGTTGTCCTGGTAAATTAATGTCATATGAGCCAGGACCAGCAAAGGTGAAATTTTGAACTGGTCCGTTTTGGTATATAGTGACTCCAGGGATATGGAAGTCACTAAATGACGGAGGATGTTTCATCCCTGCTTGGCCAGCCCGTTGTTGCCCCCTTCTAAAATAGACAGTAAAAAATCAAAGGTAATGACAAGTGTGTCATATTATCAAATCAGAATGGAGTTCTCTAAGGGTTCTACTTTGTACTTACTGGGATTGGCGAGAGTGCGATGAAGATGTGGAAAACACGTTCCGAGCATTCGAAAACGTGGAGGTCAATCGAGGTGGAGGAACAGCTCCATAGAACTCAGGACTGCGAAAGGAGAATAGCACGGGATCCATAGATTGACGAGTCTGCCCCCTGATAATAATAGGATTTACAAAATTATGTAGAGTTTAAATAACATTTCGAGTAAATATGTACATGACATAAAAGTACGTTAATGTTGGTTACATAACGTGACTTTTTAATTAAAACAACATTTACAAATAGAAGACACAACCCATAAAACCTTACTGGAGAGGTACTCCCTGCTGGACCATTGGACGTTGAGGACGAAGAGAGAAAGGCGATAGACGCCCGTGATGAGAGGAATTAATCGGACTCTGAGAGAGTCCTGACCCAATGGAACTTCCTATACCCGAATCTGAAGACTGGCTGTTCCCCGGATTCATTTTTGCATGAATTTTAGTTTTATGAGATGATGAGAGATGATAACTGGGATTATCGGTATATTTTTTTTAATTATGGAATTATGGAATATATATTAATTGCAATTTGAATGAGAGAATATTAGTCATGTGTAATGGCTCAAAGATCAGGAGTGAATGATTAAACGAATATTTGAGATAAAAAATGGCGTCTAAGGACGACAATATAATACCTGTTACTTCATTATTCCTCCTTCGTAAAAAGTAAATTCCTACGAAACGCAAAACAAAAAAAATTAGAAAGTAGGAATAGACAACCATGTAGGAGGAAAAAAGTAGGAGCAGACTCGATTATACTAACCCAGTTTTTTTTAGTAAAACACAACAAACCACGGTTTTATTGGGTTTTTAAGGGTTTTTTGGGTCTTTCAACAAAGGGTCATAAACGTAGGCTCTATGTCAAGCAAATATCTCAATGAGCCAAAAATATTGAGATTGACAGTCTATAAAAACTTGGATTTCTTAAGCTTTACATTGAATTAAACCCAAAAAACGCAAGCTGAAAAGATGCCCAAAAGAATACAAAAAACCATAAAAAACTCAGACCAAAAAAAACGGGGTAGCATACCCTAATCGGACTGAATAAAATAGGATATATTACGTAAGGAGAATTTTATCATCTCCTAAATTATGAGACTTTTTATGCAAGTAAATGTATGTCCATAACCTCAGTAACAGAATTTCGAATAATAGATTTTAGGAGATTCCGTAAATTTCAAACAGTTCGGACCTGTTTATTGTCGTAAAAATATGAAATAGCTAAATGTAAAATAGGGGAATTATACTAATCGATGAATTCATAAATTGCATATCTTATAGTTTTGTCAGTCAATACTTATAATTAATATCTGTAAATGCGTTGTTGATTACATGGATATCTTAAATAGATAGATTGGTTACGAATCTACATACATAACAAAAAGTAAATACTAATAAATAATATCATTTAATATTGAAAACTTTAATTTATATATGAATGGGTCTCAAAACCAAGAATTAGACACTTTTTACGGTACGCGTTAACCCCAATTTTATCTTGGACATAACTTATCGAGTTAGTAACAGTTATCTTTTTTAAAATGTTCCGAACTAAGGATTTATTCTACCTTGACCTTCGTCGAAGCTGATCGGAGTCTTATCTTAGCAAGTCCTAACTTCGTGCCAGATCGAAGTGTCATCTTATCTTCAGAATGTTTAGCGTTTTTGTTGCATTTTGTTTCAGTTGGCATTTCCTTTCCTCCACCATCTTCACCTACGGTCATCAGTCTTTTATTGAGGTGTATAAGTTTCTTTGTATGACTAAACTCGTCTGGTACCTGTGGAATATATTTGCGATCCAGGTCCTTCAGCAACCTCTGCCAGAAAGCTCCATTTTTCCCAGTCTTTCCTCCTTAATTGAAAATAGAAGACAACCATATAAAACTATCATTCTTTAAAATTCGAAATCCTTTTTAATCAATTATTAGAGTGAAGGTATGTACCAGAATGAGTGGGTCTCACGGATCCTTTTGGCTCTTCATCCTCATCTGTGTGTTCTTTCATCGTACTCCTTAACCAAGAAACTTTAACAATTGATAGTAACAGAATTATATTTAGCTTATAGAAAGGCGGATGAAAGGCGCTTCATAGCTATGATAAACTACTCTAAACTAACAATAAGTATTTACTTGAAGTTTTGCAGCTAATTGATCATAAACTTTATTTTGTAGACATTCATCTTTACGGTGAGGATATCCAACATGTACAGCCCGATTTTCATATGATGAAAATTTAGAGATCAAAAAGTGCATTGACCATCCATAATCTATGTGCAATTAATAATTTATTTACTAATTTCTAACTATGAACTTAAGATATTATATTTCAAAACTTGTAGTTAAATAAAACTCAATTGATAATGGGGATCTTGACTTTGGTAATTGTTTAGATTTAAAAAAAAATATAAACTATAAACTGGTAACGAAAGCCGACATTCGACATATACGGTTTTCAAGCCTTTAAAAAGGATGATTATTACATTGATTTTAAATTCGAATCGAATGTGCATCAATTTGCGTTTTATCCTACAAAAATTCATAACATAATTCGGGTTCATACGCCCAGTCATGCAACATACAATGCGATTACATTTTTTCATAAATATATAGAACAGAATAGTTTCCATTATGTAAAAAGCATGAATAGGGGATAATAATCAATAGAAGTATTTTTTTGTGTAGGTCGAGAAAGACTGGTCATTGCGAGATGAGCTAAATTAGTGTACAATAATTAAGATTGAATGAGAATTATGGAATTAGTTGATGTAGAGTAGAAATGAAAAAAGACTAATTCAAAAACATCTATATTGAGAGGCATCATAATTAAAACATAAATTACTACTTCCATCACACAATTACGGGATTATAATCCAAGATATGCCGTGATAAATTAAACATGTACGCCTTTCCCTGTTATAGAATGGAATAAATTTATTAAGTCAATACTGTAGATTATGTTACACAGATGAAAAATATCAACTATAATTTAGACGTTAAGTATGTCGTCCTCATTAAATGACGGGAAAAAATAACAACAAATTCAAAAATGAGAGATTTATATAAGAATGATTTAGATGTTGAACTAACTACAGAATATTTTTTTATTCTAAATTAAATTAATAATAAACATGCAAAGACAAGTCGATAAATAATATAAAATAAGCGTTTTATAAAGGTGAGCAATTCTAATTGAAACAACTTCGGATTCGTTCCTTCTTCATAAGTCCATGTAGTATTGAGTTTACATTTTTTTCTAAATGTACTTAATTCATCAACTACCGTACTAATAGCAAGTACAAATAAAAGACAATATGATGAAATAAGGTTTCAAGTAGGTAAATGTAAGAAAACGTTATTTGCAAACTAGAAATACACATGATTCCCGTTTGATGGAAAATCCCATGTGATTCATATTAAAAGTATTCAGACTGCTTAACATATAAGTCTTTTTCATCGCCATCGCAAACTAAAATATGCAATAAAATGAGTTATATCTATGAGATAAGGTTTCAATTTTAAGGATTTGAAACACTCAAACACAATCAACTATTTAGTAAATGTGACAATAAGCCTCGGATTGTATGGGATTGTGATATCAACTTGAACACATATAAGGAAAAACTTAATTTATTTCACAAAGCTTTTTATTTATAAAACGAATTAAAAAGGAAAATGAAAGTGGCTAATATAAACCGATTGCTGAATGGATCATTCAATATAATTCAAGTTGTTTCAAATCAGCTCGAATCTTTTTGAGCATACTGTATAGAACAATTATGCAGAACGAAAGTTTTCCGTAATTTCACATTATGTTACTGGTTAATTGTAAAATTTTCAAATAACAATGAGTAGGAACTTTCGAATATAACATGATTGTATTTTTTTTGTAATTTAAAAGCTGATCAGAAGAATCACAAGAAATTGGTCAGTTGCGTCTACAACAACAATGGGCACTTCTTAGACAATTATCTCGACGAGTAAATTTATATTTCAATGTTTAAGTGAATTCATAAAATGACACAATTCATAGAAATCATCCTAAACCATTGACCGAATCTGAGTTAAGGAACTAAATAGTCAGAATCTGAATTAGGAAAAAAAATGGTCAGAATCTGAGCTAAGGAAATAAATGTTCAGAATCTGAGTTAAGAAAACAAATAGTCAGAATCTGAGCCAGTTTCAAGAACCATGTTGAATATAGAATAGACCCAAAACGTTAAATAAAAGCTCCAATAGCTTTTATGCGGGTGAAACCTGTAAAATATATAAGACTTATCACATTTGGTATTTCTTTGATTATAATAGTAAGTTTAAAATCGAGTTAGGATTCAACATATAAAAATGCTTGTAGTATATAAATAGCATGAATTTATAAATATTTATTAAATATAGAGCTAGCCACGATTCTTTTTATTGTACCACATGTTATTATATCACTTTGTTAGGACGGATGTGTTTTTGAAATGAACTCTCGAACCTGTGCATGAAAGCGTTTTTGATTTACATTCAGGATCGAAACCCTGATTTTATTCCACGTAACCGATGAATATAGTCTTGATGGAATAAACAGACACATAAATGTCCTTATAATTGTATGCATTTTGAATTTTAATTTGACTACATAGATGCATTTTCATATTTAATCCACACATCTCGATTTAATACTGTTACTTAGCACATTACAGAATAAATTCATTCAGTGTCGATTGCATAATGTTTTCTCTCTGACTCGATAAAGTAGAGACTTATAAAACCGGATAATCTGAATTGGCATTCTCGGAAAACCTGGCACATAAGCTTAACATACGTTCCTAGTACAGGATGAGCGAAAGGTGTGATGCTCGATTAGAAAAAAATGTTACGCAGACCCACACATTAAAACAGTTGTCATTATGATCGATATAATAGATAATTATCGATATAATAGATAATCAACAACTAGTATTAATACGAGAAGGAAAAGAGGGACTTATGAGATAAGCAACAAAAAATATCAGAATGCTTTCAGAAATTATAATTCGATAACCACATAGAACACTTTTGACTCCGAGTTCGACATCCGTAAAGGAACGTCGAGGTATCAGCTCGGTATGGAACTGGTTGAAAATCTAAAAATACATGTTAGTAAAAAATGTATACGATTGTCATAACACAACACACATGTATTTAAAGAAATGAATCGTACAACGAAAGCCATTACTTAAAAAAACAGCTATCGATGATCTATCGAATACAATGAATTTATTAAACCCCAATGAAAAGGTGATATTGGCATTGAGACCATGTTAGTTCAGTGCATTTAATAAATCTAAATGGGATTGCTGCATTATCCTTTTGTAGATTGAGTATACTATAACTCGGATTATACATGAGAAAAGTTTGAAGTGTATAGAATAAATGTACTATCGTTGATTTATTTACAAAAGTCTATAATGCGTAAGCATTACAAGTAAAGGATCATTGCTGCATCCCTGATTATACGTAAAAACCGTGTAACGAACAAGTCGTCAAAATATTATACAAATGCTCAATTAACATACAGTTTGATTCAGTGTATTATAATTAGCCATTTTATACATGACAAGAGTCCGCCAAGAAAACAAAGAAAGCTGTGTGTTTCGCTTATAATAGCATAAATCCCGTATCTTGAGCTGTATGAAGGCATTCAATAGGAAAATATTTTGTATATAAAGAGTATGAACTCGGAATTAGGGATCACACAACAGGAAAAGAACAAATTTCAAAGGGCTTTGTTTTACCCAGATATTCAATTATATATTCGATGCATAAAAAAGGCTAAGATTTTAAGAATAAATATCACAATAGAGTATTCCCGATTTTTCAACATATTTTAATTTAAAGCGGACATATTTGATGGCATGCGAAATTTCCATTACGCATTCATACTTTATGAATCACATAAGATTTGAGAGAAAATGCAACTCTTGAAATTGAGTGTGGCAAACAACTATTAAAAGAAATATGTAAAGAAGAAGCTCGATCGTTGTGAATGCGTATTGAAATATGATAGTCTGTGAGTGTGGTGAAATGCGGTATGGTTCGAGACGGTAAGTGAATCACAGACCAAGCTGAAGAATATGTTCCTTCAATAAACACGGAAAAAGAGGGAGTTATTGCTGCTGTCTGATTGTAGTCAACAGTCAAAAGTTAAATAAAAGTTCGAAAATAAGGTATATTTACGGACACAAAATGGCAAAAGTCCAGAAGGCTCCAACTGGCCCTTCAAGAGTAAAAAATGGAGTCAATATAGACTATGGGCAAGCGTTTAAAGCTGATGAACGAAGGTCCACAGATGACAAGGAAGAAACTTCCATTGACTCAGAGGTAACGCACAACAGATTTACAAATTATGCTCAAGGTATATATTTGTGTTTCAAATTCGAAGACATAACGTGACAAAAGTATTATCATAAATCTTAAGACCCTGATTTTGAAACGGAAATTTACAAAAACCTAAATCTACTGGGCCTTTCTCTCGCATATTTGCAAAAGACATCAGATTGACACAAGTTTATGAACATACGGTGCATATCTATACTCAATATTAATAGTTGACTCGCCCATCTCGCACTATTTTTTTACGTCCACTAACATATTCATATTAATATTAAGTTTTGTTTTTGAAAAAAATTAGAGACGATTTTAATAACCGTACAAAATAACATAAAAAATATGAATATAATTTTAGATGAACATGGAAATTGATGTCTCTGCGATTAAAACTGAGGATGTCCATGAAAATAATTTGAAAAATCATCCAGGCACAAGTAGATCAAAGAAGGCGGCCATTAAAATGGATGGAGTTAAAAACAAAAAAAAACATAAGATAAGTGCAAGGACAGTCGCGCTTATGGAGATAAGACGCTTCCAAAAGTCCACAGAATTGTTGATTCCCAGCCGTGCGTTTATTTCACTTGTAAAAGTATGTCAAATTTACTATAATCGAATATTTAACACTTTCAAAATTTAACAAAACTACTCTGCCATAATTTGATATTAGGAGATTACTGAAGAATTGACGACATTAAATTACAAATGGAGTTCAGAAGCATTGGAGGCCATGCAAGAGGCTGCAGAGGGAGACTTGGTTAAAATCTTCAAACTCGGGAATAGACTCGCCAAGCACGACGGGCGAGTGACAATAATGAAGAAAGACATCGAATTGGCCCGTGATATTAATCTTTGAATAAAGTTTTAAGTTTGACGAGAGCAGAAACTGTTGAGATAAGGTTAATCGATGTATGTATAATCAATGTTCCTAAAATTATTATCGATCAAAGTTAGGAAAAAAATTACATTGATGTTAAGTATGAAAACAAATACTGTTATGTAACTTGTTAATAAATTTAGTTTTACTTTAACAATTAAATAGTCAACTATATATGAACATATTTGTTGTTTATAATTTATTACAATATTATATATCATACCAGTAGTTATAATAGTTTGATATCATTCTCATAGCTAAGTTATTTAAAAATATGCAACTAAAGTCTATTTTGTATTAATGTATTTTTTCAAATTATAAAGCATTGTGTGTGTACTTTGTCTACTTGCAAAAGGTTTCAAAAGAATGCATAGTCTTTTAATGAACATTATAACATAATGATTAAATATTATAAAAATAATACGATTTTTCATCTAACCCCGTGTGTACATGATGAAATGCCAAGTAAACGCTCATATCAGGCATGGAAAAAATATAAACTTGCATGTTTTTAATCGAAAGCCAAAAACTTATTGTCAGATTTTTTCATGTGGATTCATGGGTTATGCATTAGTAGTTTGTAATTGCATTTGATGGGTGCTTGCTAATTACATACTGTCCGAATGACAACTATAATAACACAATTATACAACAAGCAAATTGACTTTAATGATTGATATTTTTCCTAATCTATGCTTATGCATTAGTAACGACTCGCACAGTCACATCCCTAATTAAGTGGGTAGTTATAGACATGTAAATATATATCAAAAAACTGAACTTGAAAAGGTTAATCCTTTCAAAAGGTAGTGTAAGGACAGATAGATGGTTCTACGAATGAAAGGATGGACAGACGATACTACCGACTACAGGTTTTGAAATAATTCAAGTATGAATGTGCTATAAGATATGATCAATGCAGAACGCTGCAAATTCCCTCGTTTGATTAGGTAACCACTGCATGAAAAGTCGTAGATTTTTTAACAATAAACAGAATAAAATATATATTTTGAACGGAACCAATTACCTTATAGTCCTCTTCAGTACGGTCAGATTCTGACTCAGATTCTGACTCAGATTTTGAGTCAGAATCTGAGTCAGAATCTGAGTCAGAATCTGAGTCAGAATCTGAGTCAGAATCTGGCTCATATTCTGAAGATTGAAATGACACATGTTACTAATATTCTTTTCCAAGGCAAAGGGACAACCGAGTAATTAGGGTATATGACATGGAATCAATGAACGTCATCATAATAAAAAGATAACTGACCTAGTGAAATCAGATTATAGGGATACACCTAATGACAGACACATTTTAATTTAGCAGGTTAGTGAAACTTTTTTAATTCTCTAATAATATGTCCACATCATAGGTAACAATAACAGTTAAACTGATGACAATAAATGATAGATTCAGCTGCTCCATATATTACAATAATAAACCGTGATTGAACAAAATTTAAAGACTTACAATTAGATTTTTTTTAAATTTCGAAATGGTAGTCATACACTACTGGGTGAGAGAGGAAGAATGAAGGACCTGTAAAGCAATACTCTTAAAATATTCCCCCACGTCCATTTCAGTTGGACCAGCAGTAAGATTTTCACCGGGGATAAAACCTTCGGCTTTGATCTTCTTCCCGTATTTGATGAGGCAGGCTGTGCAGGTGTTGGTAACCCCTTCCTACAACCATTCAATAAAGAACAATAAGTAAAATGAAATCATAAAAGAACAATGTACAAGACAACCTATATATGCATTCAACAACTAAAGCTATCAACAACTTACCAATTTAAAGCCGGAAGTACACAATGTGCACTGAAGGGTAGGGGTCTGCTCCGGTTCTGGATACGTTGATGCCTCTTTTTTAACGATAGAGAACATATAAAAGAGTCCATCCGTCACCCCTACTCGGTCCCCTTCAACTAACTCCACTTGATCTCGACGCTTCAGCTTCTGATGATTCAAGGTCACCCTCTCACTTTTGTCTTTAACGATAAGCGTGTGAACGTTCTCAGCATTTCTTAGAATTGAACATAATCGACGCTTTTTGATGGAACCGTCTTTACGTGGCTCGTGTAATAGAAACTCAGTCTACGAAAAAAATATATAATTTCAAACAAAGAACAAAGTATGAATCCAATTGTAAATGCAATCAAAAGAATAACAAAGAAAGTATAAAGTATTCACTCACTAATGGTTCGACCATGTCGATGTCCTTGACTTCCTGTATCACACGGACAGACATTTTTAACAACAATAATTAAGTTAATAAATATACACAGGTAAATACGACAAATGTACAAAAGTGTCGTTTAAGAGGTTTAAATTATGATCCAAATTATAAACTACACAATTTTATGTATTTTCAGAATGTCATGATCTGTAATTTTAATCTTAAACTATCAATCACATACAACTGACCAAAGCTAATCCACAACCAACACTGAAATCACAATAAATTAACAAGTAGTAGGAAGATGGCATTTTTTTTGTAGGAACATAAAACCTTAGTAGATTCGCGTTGTTCCTACTTCACACTCTCCTCCGTTATATAAGTTTACCTTCTTACTTTCCAAATAATCATTATAATATTCCTTTTTTTTTGTTGAAAAACTTGCCGCTCGGGTGTCGTACTGATTGTCATAAAATAAGTCTCAGATTCGAATATGTTTGATTTTTCAAAAATGTCCCTGCAAGGGAAAGTGCTACCAAAAAAAAAACAATGAAATATACATACATGTACAATTGGGGGTCTGATTTTTGACTGTAAATAGTCTCTTGTATTATATGAAGCAGTTAAATGGTATGAACTAAAAATGAATGGCCAGATGGATTGGAGAACTACACATACATTTCTGGTATACAACTGACAAGGGCTTTAAAATAAATGAGGCCAACACTGACGTTTCTAACAGGGTCCCGGGTTTTATACATGTTAAAGGAATAAGTTGAGTTGACCGTTCATACTTTCTTGAACTCCCCTGCACATGAGTTTAAGACACTGTATTCCATAATTTGAAATTTTTAGTCATCTGGTTGAGGACGTTTCATATTATCTCGCCCTTAAAGACAAGGGACTATGGACCAAATAGATTTGAATAGAAGACAATCATCATGTAGACGACCTCGTTCCCGGTGGCCCGTAATAAAAGTTTAAACATTATATTTTTAAACTTTTATTACTTTTATTATCTAATTATTAATACTGTTATTTGTTTATATAACAGAACATCGATGTGCCAAATTTTGGGGTACTGGAATCCACAAGTGCCGTTGTAAAGAAAATGGGAGACTCGAATGAAAAGTCCAATCCTGACATCCCCGACCACAACAGACGAGGAACAACATCCTTTCTAATTGTACTAATATTTAATGTTAATATAATAATAGACTTATTGAATTTACGATGTCCATATTATATTACTGATGAATTTATTAGAGGGACGATGAGGGAGTCGAAGAATATGAGCTTCGTTGGGACGGGCCGATTTTGAGAGAGAAACCCAGTCGAATTTCATTTACAAAAGGAATTTTTGCAGGGTTTAAACATTACGTGTGAGTTATATTTAATTTCTGGGAATAGGAATTATTTTATTGTTTAATATACACATTCAAGGGAGTTTATGGCCGGATTTCCTGAGCAGTTGGAATGCATGCTAATGGTGAGGGCAACCAGTCAAGAATTTGGGCTGAACGGAGCAAAATTTGAAGTATTGTACAAAGGGGAGGTCATAGTTGTCCTAGGGATGAAGGAAAACATGGATCAATCTACTTTGAATACAACGGCAGACTACTGTGTTTTCAACATGAAATTCGAAAATCTGCCCTATTCATGTAAAATTGCAAAATACCAGGCTGACATGATGTTGCGACTATGCGTAGTAATTACAATTCAAAAAGGTCAGTGAGTCACTTCAAAGTTAGAATTTTAAACCTCGTAATTTATTTCATGTTTATGTGTACATGTATATAGACTCGTCGAAGGGGAAAATAGGTCAAAGATCAAGTTTAGATGTCCCAGAGATGTTTCTGTCAGAACAGCTATGTGACATGCGGGTGATTGTGTCTAAGGAGGAAGGAATAAATTTCCCAGCTCATAGATTTGTTCTAGGCTGTTGGTAACCCGGATTTAAAGGAGAAATTTAGTATTTCATTATTACGTATTATCATGAGATGTATTATTAATTTGTAGATAATAGTCCTGTCCTCAGCAGAATGTTCCAATGTGACATGAAAGAAGCAAGGGAAGGTCGGCTGGAAATTGATGACATGAGCTGTGATGTAGTCAAGGAATTGCTCCGGTTCATGTACACTGGCAAATTCAGAGTGAGGGATGACATCACAATTGGACTGTACAAGGCAGCAGATAAATATGAAATGATGGAATTGAGGCGTCAATGTCACGAGTATCTCTTGGACCTTATATCCACCCAAAATGCAATTGATGTGTATGCTCTGGGAGAACTATACGCCTGTAAAATTCTTAAGGCAGAGTCCCTGAAATTCATCAAAAAGTGAGCAGAATACCTTAATCCTTTTTAACGTTATGTCTGAATACATAATATGAGTTAAATTATTCAGGTATAGAATGAATGTTCTAAAGGATACAGGCCGCCTCGAAAAATGTCAACAAATTTGCCCATCCTTACTAACTACTTTGTTTGGGAAAAAGTCGAGGAGGTAAGAATTGTTTTTCTACCCAATTAAACTATTATATGATAACCTTCTTTTTGTTACAGAAGTTATGAAGCGCCGGCCATCCTATCCATCTGCAACACATAAACTTGAGTTTATAAACGAATGAATAGGCTAAGACTAATAAAACATTTGACATACCTTAAAGTTCGATTTAAAGCCCATACCCATCATTAGCATGACATGTTTGATGGTATATAATAAATTTAGCTAAAGTTCTTGTCCAAATAATGTTAAAAAATTTTGCAGCTGCTATAAATTTAATTTCGAGACATAGAGGCAGGAATAAGATTTGAAGATAACCTGACAACAAGTCAGGATAAAAAACAAAGAACTTGTGAAAAATGGAAGGTATGTTTTCTAGACAACCATCAAATGTTTGATCTGTAATGTGCCCAGGAATTGATTTTAATTAAAATTATAAAGGCTTTAATTTTTGTTGTAATTATACAAGTTAAATCGTACTGATTGAGGCTAGACCGTGCACCGAAAGTAATAATAATTGATAGATAAAAATAAGCAAAGATTGTAATAATTTAGTTGAAGTCCGGTTTAGAAAAGCAAAATGTAGGCCTTGGTTGTACTGAGTCCTCGGGATTGAAAATTTTAACTATTAAATTAATTTTTTTGACAAAAATCCTCATAATTCATAAAAGCTTACACCTTGAATAACTCTTACTCTTAAAAATCAAACTACTTATCGGACTTATCCTGAACATTATTCAAGATTCGATATATATGAAAAAGACTCGAACTAATTTATCTTCAAAATAAACGAAAAAGTTAAATGAAGTGTCTTTTATTGTAGAGCTATTTTTTCATAAAGTATAATTTGACTCACGGTTCTATAATGTTTTGGTTCTATAATGTTTGTTTGGTTGCTCGTCTTTGATGTAAAAACGAAAAACCGACCAAATAAAGAAAACTAGGCCGAAGGCCTCAAAAGTAAAATCACCTTGTTTTACCGTTTAGGTTCAGATCTATGAAAATTCATGAGTGACGCAGTGACGTGATCAGACGCATTTACAAGATAGATGTAAAAAACATTAGTTTCAAATCACACGTTTGTTTTATTTTGTTCAAAAAATAATTCAGGAGATTCTGTTTGTGTCATTTGCAGTCGCAATTAGCCTGAAGTTGACTTCACTGTGGTATTATATCGTGTGCTGTTATCGTTTAATTAAATTTCATTGTTGCATATTTGGGTAATTGAAGGATTTCGAACATTTTAGATATTCAGTTGCATATATTAAATCGGCCATCCACTTCAAGGACAAATCGAAGAAAGACCAATAGTCTTTTTAGATGATACATGAATTTTTAGATGAATTTTAGATGATTAAAATTAGACGATTGGGAGTCAGATATAAGTACGATTTATTGATGAAAAGTGTAATTTAGTGCAATTCTTGGAAATTTGGCCAGTTTACTAAAATAAATGCAGCTGAAAGTTCTTAACACAGTGTAAATTCGAGAAATAGTTTAAAAATAGTATGAAAATACATATGATTAGTTACTATGTGAGAAAAACACGCTTTGGACTATTAAAAATAAGACCAACGTTGAGCGAAGATATGCAGCGTAGTGTCAAAGGTTGATACACGCATAGATGAACCGGTTTGCTGAGAATGTGGTCATCTTCATGAAAGATTAGCCTCAAACTCCACTACATTTTTGGGACTACTTAATAGTAAAAAAAGGAACAAAGGTGAAAAGGCAGAAGACACGATAAGTCAAGGTCGGACATAAGCGTATTCCAGCGACAGGGAATCAGTACGTTCACAGGTTATTCTAGCCCGATAAAGTGATGTAAGTATTTGTGATAATTTTGTATTGTTACAGTTCTATTACGATATTGAAATGAAAACCTGAAAACATCATCCAATGTCAAATCCAATCTAAGTCAGGGCCGGCTTTTTGTTGTTTTAATGATATATTTTCCGATGACCGATGATATTTTCAATAAAATGTAAAATTAGTTATAGATATTGTTATAGCTATAAGTTATAAAAGCTTAAGCAGCTATGAAAGAACATTTGATCATTAAATCTTGATTTTATTTAAAAGTATAAAGCATTTAATTTATACAGGTAAAATTCGGTTGAATCGAGAGTGTGAAATTGAAGTCTCACACAGAAAAAGAGGACTAGGGAGTACAATTTCTAGCGATATAGAAGGGCTTTTAATTTCTTGACTTAGATTCCAAGACAAAGAACACTAAAAGCGTACTGACTTTTTTACTCGTCTTAATTTTTTGTATGAATAGTATTGATTTATTTTAATTTTAGAAAATATAATTTTTATTTACAAACGTTTAAATTAGATGAAGAGGTCATCTTCACCAGTACACAGATGGGCTACGAAAGAAGAGATGGAGTCCCCTAGTCCAGACCTTCTACTCAATAACCTTCGTAAAGAAGGAGCCCACAAGTTTGGACTATCCGTAATCAAATTCCAACCGGGGACAATACGCTGGGACCCTACTATACTCAGTTCCAGGAAACGAAAGGTGTTCCACCAACAGGTGATTTCGTGCAAGAAAATCAAGGGAAAAGGCACAAGAGGTAAAGTCTCTGGCAGAGCACCTAAATGCAAAGGACTGTTCCAGGTGAACATTTTAGATGAAACTTACGACACGAAGAGCGTTGTTAATGATGCTGATGAGGAAATAATAGACATCAATGACTATCGAAAAATGTAATTTATCATAGTAAAAATAAAAAAGAATATACAATAAATAAACAAATATATAATTATGATGATGTAATTTTATTTTTTTAACGTTTAGGACAGCATGTGCAGATTTTACAGGAAAAACTCAAGTGGACTTGGACGAGATTATACAAAAGTTTGAAGAGAATGCAATTCAACGGTCGCCGTATTGTGCTGAGCTGATTGCAACTGACTTTGTACAATCTTTAGAGTTTCACGGGATCTGGAACCTTAATGAATTACATGGAGGAATCTTGAAATATGTTGAAGAATCACCTTTCTTTTACAACAAGGCAACGGGCCATTGTGCAGAGATCCCCGGAATAAACCAACTTATGGTTTATGTTGGAGTACCCGGAACGGTATTCCCACTACACAAAGAAGACTCTGCCATAATCTCACTACACTACCTTCTCGAAGGTATTAAAGTATTAAAGTAGATTATCATAAAACAAAAAATTATAAAGTATGCTTTGATTGGATTTTTCGTTCAGGCAGAAAAATATGGATGACAATACCTTTAAGTCAGACAAGGAGACTCTGGCAATTTCTAGCTACTGTGACAGGAGACAAATGTCCGGGATTTGAGTGCCACAAAACCCTATTTCCATCCCCCGAATTCTTAAGAGCTAATGGATTCAATGTATACATCGTATGTGGAATTTTTTTTTAATTCTTCAGAATAACATTATTTTATTTTATCTCGTTTCAATTTTTTTTAAATCTAACGTTTTAATTATTTCCCATTAGTTAGAACAGAATCCTGAAGATCTAATAATTTCTTGGGAAGATGGTATACACTTTGGTTATAATTCCGTTTTCACAATTGGGATTGCCACCAACTTCGCCCAAATATACACGATACACCACTCTTTCAAATCCCCATCAGAAGATAAATGCCATTGTAGAGAGTAATCTGATAGGAATACTAAATCTAATACATTTTTTTTGTTAATGATTACAAATACATGTAACTATAATAATCATCTATTATTTGTAGACATGCACCTTTCTCTATCAATGTGAATTCTCTCATAAAGAGATTTCTACCTTCTCACTGGCCCGTGGAAAATAATTTAGGATCATATTTACACCTAGACCCCCTTGACCCTCACGTCTTGGTAAATTAAATCCTTGCATATCTCCATTAGCAGTATGATAAGTCTAATGACTCGTATTCTTATATGTAGAACATGAAACTAGACTTCGGAGTGGGAACAGACTGTGAGCAACTAGATAAGTTTGAAGCAGCTTTGACTTCTCCAATTTATGTTTCAACAATGAAAGACGTCCGCCCTTCTGCAACCCAACAAGCGGGCCTGGAAGGCGATTATGAGAGTGAAAACAGTGGGATAACGGAACAGGAGCACCAAATTCATCCTCAAAAAACTGTACAAACGAAAAGAGCAAGAAGAACAGTAAGTAAAAAACAAATAAAAATGACTTGTCTTTCATTAGAGTTTGTCATTTATTATTATTTAAATTCGTTTGAAGGAATTCCCAATTGAACAAAGGACATGCAATACATGTGGCAAAATTTTGGCAGATGGACCCTACTTTCCAGTCACTTTCAAAAACCACCTCGAGAGACATGAAAACGAAGAAAAAGGGATCCGTCCATATGCCTGTAGCGTATGCAGCATGTCCTTTCTGACAAAGAGTGACACGAGATCGCATAAAGCGAAGACGCATAAAAAAAATTAAGAATGAATCACAGAGGTATCAACCGTTTAGCTTCAGTTAAAAAGTTACAAAATTACAGACTAAAAGTTTACAAAAAAAATAGATTTCTGTTCAGTCTGATCTTTTTCGAAAGTCTACGGATAAAATTTAATAATTATTAATTGCAGATGCACATGAAATACAAATCCAAATTTTTTTGATTTATACTGACCCAACATTCAGGCTAATTTTTGTTTGAATATGTGTCCTCTAATTAACTTACTGGTCTAAAATGTTTAGCAAATTGTATTCTTTAAGAAACGATATTAATAAAGTAGGATGATTCGAAGATAAGAACAATGTTACCAGTTAAGCACTGTTAATTAATTAAATTAATGTAGATAAAATGAATTATACGGAAACCAAATGAATCATGTAAAGCATGACCCTTTGGTAATACTAGAATTTAAATTGACCACATGAGATATTTAATGTAAAATTTTCATGATAAACTTGGGTTTTTTAGTCGCTTATAATACGCTTAAATGCCTTTTTACAATACGATTAAAAATTTACGAAATGAAATGTGAAAATGGTATGAATTATGGCTACTCTGCACAGATTGTCATAGATCAATTGGACACTCCTGATTTCATTATAATAAAAACAGTTAATTATTATTTTTTTAAGTATGTTGGATTATTGCATTTCAATTGCTTTTGTTGATTATTAAGGGAAAATCACGTAGAATTTAAATCATCTTTCTGCATTTAAACCTGAAAATGTATTATTATTACTCTGTCAGTGTGCATAATACGTAAAACATACAAAGAGACTCTCAAACAAAACTTTTATCAATTTGCAAGTTGGCGAGGGTCCTACACTTTGATATATACCTCAACTCAATGATGAGTGCTGCATTTACTATTTTTTATTTACTTCCATCTTGTAAACTATTGCTGTGCGACACTGACTATACATGAGTAAATAGTCAAGATGACCACAAGTCAGGTTGGGTTCAGTTCATGTCAAGGGAGTCATTAATTAGGTACTAGTTAATATACAGTAACACACTGGAAGAAACATACAGATACTTTAACCAGGCAGCGTGGAGTAGGCAGGAATGTAAATGACTAGGGCAGCGTGGAGTAAGCAAGGCCCTACCATAGTCGGGCAGCGTGGAGTAGGTCGCAATGCAAAATGAATAGGGCAGCGTGGAGTATGTAAGATTGCAATTGCATAGGGCAGCGTGGAGTAGGTAGCAATGTGATTACATAAGGCAGCGTGGAGTATGCAAGATTGCAATTGCGTAGGACAGCGTGGAGTATGTAAGAAAGCAATTCCATAGGGCAGCGTGGAGTAGGTAGCATGCGATTGACTAGGGCAGTGTGGAGTAAGCAGGGATCTACCGTAGTCGGGCAGCGTGGAGTATGTAAGAATGAGATTCCATAGGGCAGCGTGGAGTAGGTAGCAATGCGATTGCATAAGGCAGCGTGGAGTAGGTAGCAATGCGATTGCATAAGGCAGCGTGGAGTAGGTAGCAATGCGATTACATAAGGCAGCGTGGAGTAGGTAGCAATGCGATTGCATAAGGCAGCGTGGAGTAGGTAGCAATGCGATTGCATAAAGCAGCGTGGAGTATGTAAGATTACAATTGCATAGGGCAGCGTGGAGTATATAAGAATACAATTGCATACAATATAAACGTTCAACACGTACAACATCCGATCATGAATGATAGTGTAGGACTTGACACGGAGTCCCAACAGATAAATTTACAGCAGATCGAGTTTCAAGGGTTGAATCAATCCATTTCACATGGACAAGACAGAGGATATCACTCACTTATTAAGTCCAGATAAAATATCAAACACGACCGGATATCATGTAACGATGTAACATATAACAACGTACCGGTTATAATCAACCCCATGACCCAACCATCAGACACCAAAGACTGAAAGACAATCCTTTCAAGAGAATATTCAGTCCAGCCCCAGCTACAATTATCAAGAGCAAATTACTAATATTGATACTCACTAATTTAGTTGCAAAATTTGTACGGGCAATATTTGATATATGTTGCAAGAAATTAGTTGCTAAATTCATTGCTGTGACAAATGCAGAAAGTCATTGTACATCAATCAGTACCCCTTCACATTTCCAACGTACTAGATCCATCAAAATGTAAGATTTATAAATGATCTAAACATAATATCGAGCTGAACATGGTCCTAATGATGGATCCCTACCATTCCTCCTTCATTTCAAAAATGCAAGGGAAGAGTATAGTATCAAGTGTCTCAAACTACTCTTCCAATTGTCAAACAATACCAACCCTTAAAAAAGTGTACTTTTCTAAATCATAATCGTTAATTAATCAAAAGCTTGTTAATTTTTAGGTTCATATCACAATATACTAATAATTCCATCAAAACTTATACAAAGGTCAATTAGCCATTATGAAAATGGCTGATAAAATAGCTTGCAAATGTGAAATTCAGAGTTAATCCGTGAAATCAGGATAAATGGCTACAATTTAGAGAAATGTACCAAATTATTGATAAAACATTACTAACTAGGTGCACTCATGTGGTTTGATGCCATGAAAGTATGGACAATAATGAGTACTTATGAGGTTGACATAAACTGTAAACTTTGAAACTTGTGATTTTAGTTAATACAGATAATAAACGGAATTTACTCAAATCTTTATAGTAATTCGCATAACACGTAGAGATTAGAATAAAGTTTAAAATTGATTTGTACTAAATGTTTATTGTTTAAAAAACATCGTCTGACCTCTTGTCAAATAATTTACGTTCAGGAAGTATGAATGCATTTAACATTCCTTTAATCAAATCAATCCAAGGAATCATTCATCAGAAAAGGTCGCAACTAACAGTTACATGAATTAGTGTTGAATCTCAATTTCATTAAATTCATCGGACCAAAAAAACATGTCGTATGTAGTAAAAAAGGATAGGATAAATTGTTGGAAAAGCCGCAGGATTTGTGATCGGAAATCAACGGCAAGGTAGACAGGGAATAGAGGAGATGCATTGATGAAATTTTGATTACGGATAACTGAAATTAGACGCAGGTCATTGATCCACACCGAAAATATGGGTGGAAAAAATTTGTCACGCATTACAACTACGTGTCTCGTCCTTTCGATTTTCATTGTTATACTAGCGTTTGAAAGAGAAGGATCCTATATCAACAAATATAAAACAAGATTTTAAATATTATATTACTCAGTCTTCTGTCTCTGAAAATTTTAAAATCTCTCTTAATTATTTCTACAACATCATACAAGAAGTGCAAATTTTGTTGTTTTTTGATTAACATAGGAAAGCAAAGTTGCAACCAAGTTACGATGTGTTTATCTCCGACATTTACAGTTACTAAACATGGAAGTAAGGATTTAATTGTGATTTCATTATAATATTGGAAAAATCATAAAGTCAAACAAGGACTTAATTCATCTACTAAGGTCAATTATTGTGTACTTATAGGTGGTGGAAAAGAAGGCATGGTAGTCATATTCACAAAAAAAGATAAAGTCCCCCCAGTTCAAGCATCCGACATGCTTAACTCCTACATCAAGGATTTGTTGGAGAAGGATAGCAATGCTAGAATAGTCATTCTATGTGAGACTCGAAAAACAGCAAAACTATTGGCAATCCGGGCTAGTTGCAAGGGTATGAAGTCGGCCGCCATAATAGGACCCACTTTCAAAGGAGCTAGGACTGATATCCTCGAAAAGCACCGTCTAGGAGATTGGAAAATCTTATGTATTACTCCAAAACTGACTCTTTGCAGTAAGTTAGAAAAAAATAGTTAAGAACATCTAATAAGCTTTATTAATCGGTTGTACATATGGGTAAAGCTAATTTTTGTTTGCTTGTTTGACAGATCCTCCAGTCGCTAGCCACGTTCTGGCCTTCCAAATGAGACCGGAAACATTCACTTTGGAAATCCGTTAATCCCATGGAGACAGTTGAGCTAACACGGTACATATTAGATTTGATAGCTAAGGATTAATTTGTTCCTTGTATTGACTAGTTTTTTCTGACCACAGATTTTTTTACATAAAATTATAATTCTGATATCCATATTATATATTATAGTTATTAATCTTTCAATTTTTCTTTACCCCCAGACGAATAAAAGCAATTATCTGTATCTGTGTATTATAATCGACTGTCAACTCTAATCTTAATTTAAAAAAAAGGAGCATTATAGATTAGAGCTAGGTTATTATTCCAGATTTTCATTGCAAATCCACCTTAAGGCGAATTAGGAATATTGTGTAGCTTGTCATAAATAGGAATCATAAGGGATGATATTGTCGAAAATTAATTTTTATAATTTACATTGACTTAAGAATAGTATCAAAGTAGTAAGGCCATGTATTACGACAATTTATCAACACACATTATTTCATCACATAGCGAAGCTGCATAGAACCAACTAATTTCATGAAACCTGACGATCTTAATTAAAATATATCTATCCAACCAAAATAAAAATATAAGGCTTATAATATGTTAATTAGATCAATTTTTATATTCGAATCACCTATTATAAGAGACTAGTATAAGACCAGGCTTGATGCCAAAAAAAAAATTAGCCCTATCAGGTCCATGGATGACCCTCCAAACTATAACAAAGGCAATCAGGAAACATAAAATTAAAACTAAAGAGAGAAAGACTTGTTTAAATCCTACTAGAAATTACTTTATATCCCCTCTTAATTAGAATAAATTATGAGTGTAAACAAATTTAAGACGTAAGTTGTATAGCTACTAATTATAAAGAGTAAGATAAAGTTAGAGTAAAAATACATTTTCATAGTTGTTAAAATATTCATCTTCATCATAATCGTATCCCTAATGCTATCCATTTTTGTATGATATTAAGCTGGGGAGGGTAAACATTTTTCAAAGACTTTCAGTCAGATTCGCAGTCAGGTATGAGTTAAATTCAAACGATTATTCCAGAATGCACTAACCGATTTGATTGAAAATAATTAGGCTTAGTTTACCAAAATTAAGAAGCCATACAAGAATCAAACCGAAAAACCTACGGCTCATATAAATATAAACTGTTTTTAAAAAATCATGATAGAAAACGGAAATTTAGCATGAGAACGGAGAATACAAAAAAGTAGTGATGAAACCGATCCGGGCTAAATCAAGTTAATAGATAGGCTGTTATTTTACCCGATTTATCATCTGGAATGCAGAGTACTCTATCAACAATCCCAAGTACATGAGATAATTTTCTAATTAAAATTAATAATTCTCTTACACACAATTTTCTGTATTTCACGGGTTGCATTCATAATATTAACTGTCTTTTTAGCTGTTCCATCATCTCAGAAGGCACTTGAGACCCCCCCCCCCCCACCGCCTCATCATATGTAACTAGACAAACCACAACCACTTTCGACTATGTACATACAATCCTGCACCCACAACTAAAAAAAAGGATTGCTCAACCCCTTTATTTTACACCTTATAGATAGAGAGCGTACACTGATTGGATATGACTCAAAAATGACGAGAATTTCTAAAGTTTAGTGCCAAATTATGGACAAAACAACTAAATGGTGATGATGAGAAACTTTGATACGTAAAAACAAAAGTTTTGCATAAGCTGATACATTTTATATCCATATACAGGCAATCATGTAGACAAAAGATTTCTCATCATTCAAAGGCACATTCCTCCGTCATGTTGGGATCACATCCATAAAGCAGCAGCACGTAATATGTTGTTTTATGAAACGTTGGCCTGCTTATTTGGCCAAGGAGGTCAATATTCACAAATTACGTAAGACATTACTTGCACAATATATCTAATAATATTCTCGTCGTATACTGTTTGGACTGGACTGTTGAACAAATTAGACTTGAATATTTGTTATCTTTAATTCATACATAATGGTATGTTACAGGTAGTGGAGGAGATTGATGGACTTGACAATATAATGACAACTTTTACCACGAATTCAGATATTCTAAACTTAAGATACAACAAGAATGTTGGAAACACAAAAAGAGAAAAGTATAATAAAATAATTGATCAGAGAGCGCTCGAATAATTGGAATGGGTTGGCAAATGATGAAAAGAATTAAAATGATTAAGAATTATTGAGTTAGGCACAGAAATTGATGTAATAATTATACGTTAATGCAAAAGTTTAACACTTGTTAAGTCTCTTAACTGTCTTGAAGGGTGCGTACATGAATGATGAATAATGGTAAAATTTGAAATCATAAAAAACACGAATCGTGACAGAATTTCGAGAAGATTTATCCTTCTTTTACCAAATCAAGAGCGTGGTTCGACTAGAAACTAAAGATAAAGTTAAGATGAGAATGACTATTAATCCATCAAACCTGTCAATTAATTAGTCAACACTATTAAGTTTTAACAACTACACATTGACATTATGATTATACCTCTAAGAGAATGAAAACTTGTGAAATAATTCCAACTTATAAGTCTTTATTAAATTCGAAAGTTTAGAGTTTTACAAGGTAAATGTCGTAGACCTAAATGAAATGTGGTATGTTTGGATTAGACATGTTGAAATTAAACAAAGGAAAGTGACAATAAAGATAAGAATGAATAATTAGTTGACCGAGATGTCGCAATGGAGTTGAAAAGAGAACAGAGCCTCATGAATTTAATAAGAGGACTCATGAGCTCCTTTTTGTATAGTAGGATTGGATTCTGTAATACGAGCCCTGCAATAATAAAAAATTTACAATGAACCGACTAGATTATTGCTGATTGTAACATTACGTAATCATCAAACATACATAGCTATATGGCATTTGGCTTACCCATTTGCATTAGGGGTAGTTCCTTCTAGAAACGGATTCACAACGTATGATCCTGGACGGACGAAATCAAAATTTTGACTATATCCAACTTGATTACCCGTAATCAACTGAGCCTGCATTGAGTTGCAGGTACGATGATTCAACCTTAAAGTATTGAAAAAATACTCAATCAGAAAAACAGTTTTCCCATAGTGACCATAAATCTTGTTGTCAATATTTACTTAACATAATAAGCGTATAATGTAATTACTCATTCTGACGGGGGTTCCCGACGACTGGATTTCGAGATGCAAATCCAGGGACGATGGTGAGATTAGAAGATGTCCCAGAATACGCATTGCGAAATGGGAGTCGAGCCGCTGGTTGTCCATTGTTACCGAACCTTAAATCATACAATCACAAGGGCCATAATCAGCGAGGATTAAAATCATAGGACTACCTAGAGTATTATCAGCTCTCTAAACACGAGTCAGAAATAAAGTGTTTTTTGAGACACAAATGAGAATGAGCTATAAATTGGTTCATTACATACGTTCCTGTTTCTGTATTAATCGATTTCGAACATTGCAAACTTACTCAAGTGTTTGTCGGTGATGATGTTGGTGTCGAGATCCAAATCGAAGGGAATCCTGGGGAGGGGAACAAGAAGAATTTGAACCAGCAGACCAGCCCGATTTACAGTTTTGTTTTTGTGGCATCATTTTGTATTTTTAAATGATATGAAACTTAAATTGAACAACAATATTATTTTGTTTTCTTAAATTGTTAAATCTCGAGAAGATAGATTGTGGAATTTTTTGCAGAGGTCTAAAATCAGTGATCACAAACTAAAGCCTGTTGGGACATGATTGGACTAGTCCAGACAAAAATTTTGCTTCGACCAAAAGGAATGTCATCTCGTATCTCATACTCCTTATTATCTCACATTAAAAGATAACTTCCTCCACCAGTTGTTACTCTAATGTTCCTACTTCCTACAACATTCCTATTACCTTTGCCCTTACAACATTTTGTTATGGTAGACACCAAAGGGTAGCTCATAATATTGATTCATATGCACTGATATATGAGGAAATGGAAATAGATCCAAGGCGTCGACACTTATTGAACGTGTGTTACATTTTCGTTTGGATTCACAAGAAGCTGAATACGAATAGGTTCATACATATACAGGATGACCAAGTTCCTACAAATACGCTTATTTCGTAGCGTTCAGAGTACACTTAAGTATAATATCAAATCTCAAGTCCTAATGCAATTCTTTGAAAAGTGAGTCCAAACTCAACCAGTCATTTCAATAATAATGAATCAAGTGAAGAATTGATTGCATAATACCTATCATATATCACTCCGAACATAAAATATAACGGGAAGAAGAAAATTTCAACATATTAGTCGCCAAAATTAAAATTATTAATGAAAGACGACCAACAAATACAGTCTTATGTACCACAAAACTTTGCCTGAATGATTTTTGTCACTGTGTGTCACAGTGACGCACAGTCTTATGTTTATTTTAAATTAGATACACAATTGATATCTTATGATTTTCTAAATTATAACTACTTGGATTCAACAGATATACTACTTACTCTAAACCCGTACGCCTTTCCCTGATATAGAAAGGAATAAATTTATTAAGTATATACAGAAGATCTCTTGTGCGTGTCGGAGAATTGTCTATCAAATATGTAGTCCCATACTTAGTTAGCATCAAGTTTCAACTGTACCAAAAAATTAAGTTCGCTATATATAAAATGAGATTTATGTTTTGCCATTAAATTTTAATTGATCTACTTGTTTCATCGAAGAAGTCAAAAACCTAAATAAGGAACCTAATATATTTAATCGATGAGATATAAGAGATGAACGTTAAAGTTAAATTTCATACATAAATTACATTCAAATAATCGTGTTCAAGCAAATAATTTTAAGGATTCGGATTAAATACAACTTGAATTCAATAATAGAAAGAAAGATTTATTTTCCAATTAATCCACAGAGTAACGTATATACAAACAGTATGACTTACATTTAACGACACATAGTCTATAATAAGCAAAAAAAATGAGGATTTACGAGACGTTTGAACTATTACACCCCCACCTCTCTTCCAATTCAAACCACTTCACAGTGCTCAAGACTTGGATAAAGGCAGTCAAATCATAATAGACTTAATTCATGGGAATAAATGAGAGGACATTAAACTGGGTTTCAATATCCTATGAAATAAAGTAACTCGAAATCTTGGCAAGGTATTGAAATGGGACTTAAGTCAATATGAATTACAAACATTTTCTTCATGTAATTCCAAAATGTGATTGGCACAAAGTTGATAATTAAATTTTTACATCGCTTCCTCGCATAATATGGAACATATATATAATATCAAGTACATGTGGTAGAGAAAGTCATGTATATTGAAGAAGGCAGCAATAATACACGGCTTGATTTATAGGGATATATTAGATTCACTCATTCAATTTATGTACCTTGATTGAGATAACGTATTATCCTTAAGTGATATTTATCATTAACCTTTTAAAATGGCATGAATACATCATTACAAAGATATACAATAGATGATAAAGACGTTGTTATTGTTAACTGAAAACCGGAAGAACCTGCCAAACAAACACAACATAGTAAATTATATGATATAAGTAAGAAGCGACATTGACGTTTAATTGTTTATCTTAATTTAAAATTGAATAGAATTTTGAAGGATTGTTATAAATAAAAGAGTAAGATCTTATAACCAAGGGGGGTTAAGGGGCGCAGCCCCTTTAATTTAAAAAATCCCAAACAATTTTATAATAAAGATAATGCGTAGTTATGGTCCATAATCTATATTAATGTGGGTTGATAGTTTAGGCCATTGGTCTCGACGTCCTCTAAAAAAGAGCCAGAGTCAGAACATGATCTTATTATTTATACATGTACTTATATATCATATACATGATGGATGTATACATCGTTCCGACTTGACATATCAAACACGTTCCCATAAATTAGACAGACGATGTAGTTTTTCACAAGTTTTATTGAAATCGGAATTTACTCTCCATGCAGAGCACTGATTATATTAAAAGTTGGAAAACTTTGAGCAGATTGTTAGTATACACTAGTGAATCTTGAGTTAAATCATTAGTTGATGAAAATGAATGAAATTTCAAATGATAGATCATAAATCATAAAAATAACTATATGAGGAAGGTTTTAGCTCACGACACAAGAGGAAATACAGAGTTTAGGAGTAAAATATTAAGATAATTCAATTATTTAATACAGACCGAACATTGCATTCATTCAAAGAACAAGTCTTTGGGCGAACTAATACACAAATGAGATGTAAAATGACCATTTGAGCATTCGATTTGGAAATTAGTCCATGACGTAATTGAGGAAATGGAAGCCATCCAACAGTCAAAAAAGAAGATCCACAAAAAATTGTAGAGGAAGAAGGGATAGTACATGAATTGTTATAAAATCAGAGATGAGCTATTTAACTATTTCTAAACAATTTAAGAGATAAAATAAACAAAATACAAAAAATGTGAACTTTATTATGCAAGTGGATTAGATTAATCCGAAAATTGAACGACATCTCTATTATATAAACTCTTATATTACTACATGCGTGTGGTTCACACTATGAATTGCTTTGACTTTATCTCATGACTAATAGCTAAAGGATAGAAAATAACTTCTAAATAATAGTAAAAATAAGTTATAAAATGCACAAGATTTGATACGGCAAGATTAAAAGAGAAGGGTTTTAGTCCGGCATCAAATACAGTCAGTTTTAAGACCGGAGACAAGGACGAACTCAATAATGCTATACAGAATTTAGAATGTAAATTAGCTTACATCAATTGCCAAAATATTTACACGTTTGCATACAATCAGGGGAATTGATTTAAAGACAATTAAAAGGGATGACTCAATTTTTAACTCGACGACATGAACCAACGGTAACTCGATGCATGCAATACCCGTCCATTGACCGGACAAAATTTTCTCCATTTTCAATTAGAACAAAAAAAAATGGAAAACTTGCAGCCAAAGTTAGTCGAGCATTATGTTTGCCAAATGCAGATTCTTTAAGAGCATTTAAAAGACATAATATTTCAAACGCTCAGAATTCATCTACTACGGATCAAGAACTATTATTGTTGACAAACAGAACAGTTTTTTGTGGATACAGCGTGTAATTTTTGATTAACATTAACAGTGACTTGATTTGAATACTTTGTGACACTGTGTGATGAAGTATACTGAAATAAAATTGAACGAGGGGATGAATATACACCGACCTTATTCAAATGGATACGTGGATTGTAATGGAGTCTAGGTAGAATGGAGTCAAGACCAATTAACTTCAAGTTTTGTTATCTTAAGTATAAACAAACATAGGAATGGAACAAATATTGTCAAATTTAAAGGTAAGAAGTAACATTGCTCTATTAACTCATTGTATTGTCTTTTTAATTCGTATATTACAAATTAACTCTTTGGTCTAATTAGATCGGGGAGCTTATCGTATCCTATCTAGATGACCAATCAACCTCTAGACTACGAGAGACAAACAGAATTGTTCGAAATATTGTAGACGATATTATTTGTTCATCCCTAGAAATTGATGTGAACATTTCTAATATCTCAAGATTCCTTCGTACGCTTGACGCACAATATGAAAACCACAAATCTAATCGCGGACGAATGTTCAGGACGTATGATATCTGCCTGATTGTAGATAATGAACCAGATGGATTCGACTGGCTATGGATTGAATGGTTTATCAGACGTGGACTAATTAGTATAACTAGTACAGTCTTTCAAATTATCCCATCACGTGTAACATGGATAAAATGTTTGGGGTATACGCGAAAACTCCAGGGGCTCAAAATTCATGCCCCCCTGCTGAAATATCCAATACCGCTACAACACTTGCATCATCTCACATTGTCAAATGATGAAAAGGAAAATATACAAATGCCCAAACACTTGGAACACTCTATCATTGATGTTTTCAAGAACGCTGTACAATTGAGGGAACTAACAGTCGAAGGACTCATCCTATCCCCAGCAAGTGTGCCATATTTTCCTCAAACCATCATGTCACTGCATCTATTTAGTGCAGCTTATCTCTGGTCAACCCTTTCCAATCTTCCACTAACGGAGCTCTCAATCTCGCGTGTTTCAATAACAGAAATTTATGACCTCTTCCTATTACTAAACACCAGGTCTGAATCTCTCATATCCCTGAAAATTGGTAAACTCCCAAGGAACATTTATCATCATTGGCCAAAGAAAATGAATAAACTTAGAACTCTTTCTCTGGAATACTATGATGGTCCGATATGTGCCCTCAACATGACATCTTTCCCGAGCCTTACCACTCTTGAACTTACTATCGATGAATGTCCACGGGTCATCAACACAATGGACACTTTATGCGTTCGGAAACTGATCCTTAATCTCAAGAACACATCAAAACTGCAACAAGATGCACTGTCGAGACTATCCTACCTATTCCCACTATTAAATGAAGTCTCACTAACTTGCATTCAAAAAAACGACATACTGAAAGCGGTCATCCAAACATTTCCAAAAATAGCGTCTTTGACTTTATACATTGAGGAAATTTCCAAGCGCATTGACGAAAGACTTTTTGCTCACATCCATAACCTAGCACGTACGATTAATAACTCATAATAATCTAACAATATATCTAATTGAGTTGTACTTCAATTTATAGGACTTGAGACACTCATCGTCAATGGGAAGTCAAAAAACCATGCGGAACGTCGACTTAACTTCTCATTAATGTTGAAGAATATGAAGAATTTGAATTGTGTCAAAGAGGTCCTCCTCAAAGAGGTAATGATATTATTTGCACAGAAATACTAGTTTAAACATCAGATATCTAAAAATATTAAAAAAGTTATTAAATGTTAACAGGTAAAGGACATAAACTACAAGGACTTGAGCAGAGTGATACCGAATCTCAAGATTCTAAGACTTATAGATTGTACGTTAGCCAAGGACACCGCAAACACACCAGGGGACAATTTGTATGTTAAGAGCTCAACAGCAAAAATACATGACTCTCACTGCTTACAATGCGCTTTGGACAATTTGTAAAGATTTAATTCGTACTTTTTTTTATTAACTAAATAGTAAGACTAAACGTATAAGATAACGTCCATTTGATTCGACAACACTTAATTATAATTAACTTAATTTGTCAACAAGTCAAATAAGGAATAAGATAATTCAATTTTAAGATAAATAAATTAAATTTACATGATGATAAAAAATAAGATAAGATTAATGTCGAACATTATTGTACTTGATTAAAAGCAAAACGCAGCTAATGAGTACCGGAAATTAACGAAATACAAATTTATTCATTTACAAATTTTACAGTAAATATTCAACAATTATTTCCATATGAAACCCAAATATTAGTCATAAATATATATCAGAATATTTTTTTTTTACGAAGACAGTAATTATCTATAAGATTAGGTAGACGAGATACTTTTGCAACACAGGCATGCGCTCCGATTATGTACTATGATTATGACAGCTGAAATTAATGAATCCCATTGTGAGTACATAAAATTACAAACGCGTTGTAAAATGAAATAGATAGAATAAAATATAGCATTTCAAGATGCTCATACCCATAAGGATCATGAAAATAAAAAAACTAAAACTATGGAAGTAGTTAAAAATTGAATCAGCGCAATAGAACAAGGTCAAATTAAACATGCCTCAATATGGAATGGAGACATTGTGACGCTAGTCTAGGTAAAAACCAAAGGAGATATGGAAAATGACTGAATGAATGGATTACAATTAATAAGAAAGGTATTATTGAAGTAATTGTTTTAGGCATGACAATACTTTTCTCTGAGTCAAACGAACATCTACTAAACAGATAAATAAAAATATTCCATGTGATATAAGGGAAAGGTGTGGAAGTTTGAACCTAAAATAGGTATGTATGGAAAATTGTCAAAATTGATAATTCCATGTCCATAATCAGTTAAGAAAAAAATATTTAAATCAAAATGAGACTGTTTTTAAAAATTCAGTTGATTACATAACCACGTACCATTAAACTATAGACAGGACATAATTGAAGGCATATAATATTATGAACAGAGATGGTAATGAGTTTTTAATTCATCGATGAATTACTATATATAGTAACTGAATGTCGTCGCAGATGTATGATGACATACGTGTCACATTTAGTTAAAAGAAATATTTATTACTACATAAAAGATGCAACCACTTTATATTACCCTCCTCGTAGGTAATTGCTCAAAAAACGTCTTACTTAATAAATTAAACCCTATAATTCCTCATTATTAAAGGGTAACATATATGTTAGAATCCACAACTTAAAATTAGAATAGAGGCTAACTTTTTGTATGTAAATAAAGTTACAACTTACGTAATTAGAGGCAATTGAAATTGAAAAGTTACCACCTTATGAAATTTATAGGTTTCGAAAATGTAGTCAAAACAATAATTACTGAACAAGCTATTGGTACTCAATTTAAGATTAAGTTAACTCGATCATATATGGTAAATAATTTCGTAGTTACCGTTTCTGTCGATGATAAGATCATACAGTTTATTTACAACTTGAGATTCATGAACTTTTTAAATGACATAACCTAACCTAATCTTTTTTAAATAACCTAACCTGACCTTTTTTAAATAACATAACCTAAACTTTTTAAATAACCTAACCTAAAGTTTTTAAATAAATTAACCCTTTTTACA
>JAQGBU010000331.1:0-35121 GCA_034698605.1 Isotoma decorata
TTTTGCTCATCCTTTTTTTGCTTCGTCCTTTTTTCGCCATCCTTTTTCTTCCGTCCTTTTTCTTCCTGTCCTTCTTCCGGGAATCCTTCGAAGGCACCGTTTTAAGTACTCCTCTTAAAATCTATGTTTTCAGCAGAAGACTGCAGTTGTTGTTTTCAGTTATAGAATATCAAAATAGTTATGAAGGGTTGCTAAAAGTTTTATCAATGGTCAACAAAAGGGTCACGAAATGTCATCTAAAGGTAACTGAGGGTTCAAACCTACACAGTGATGGATAATCGCTCAGCTACTTGGCCCTCGTTTACAAATAGTTTGTTTGACAGAGCTAAACTGAGTTATGCATATCATACGTGAGGGGCTGTTCGTAAATTACGTAACTCGAACCCCCTCCCCCCCTCTTGCGTTACGTAATTTACGAACAGCCCCTGAAGCAAAACCACCCCATCCTATGATAAATAATAAGAACGTAAATTCCATGTATGGACTATAATCTATTGAAAGGGGTACAAAACCTTTTTTAACCCCTAGACTTCAACATGCCTAACGATCCATGCTTTGAATTCAAAAAATAAATATTAATCTCTACTGATAACAACATTTCAAAATAAGAGAACAAATCGAAATTGTAATTAGTAAACTAGTTCACATCTAAACCTTATTCATTTGAAACATTCAGCCCCACCGGAAAAAAAACCCCACCTCTTTTAAGCAAAGTTGAAACGAACCCCCATCATCCCGTTCAAAATTGAGGTTTATCTCTAAGAGATTAATGAGATTTCACAAAGCTGATAATACAACACTACTTGAATAACCCAATTGAGCTAAAAATAGCAATTAATTGTTCACACATAACTATTTAAGTAAATATGATTCATTAATTTATTTACTACTTCGTACTTTTTAATTATAACATAATGTAACCTTTGTTTCATGATTTAATAAATAAAGCAACTGAGATTAAATGGTCACTTTGTTGACGATCCATATTTAAAAAAATTTAAATATCATCGTAGACATAGTACAAAGTATAAACAAATAGATGTCAACTTTAAACTGAATAATGCAATATGGCTCGTCATATCAAATATTTAATGAATTGTGTAATCTAATAAATGTAATGGTTTTTTGTACCTTAAAAATTGTTCGAATAAAAAGTATTTAAAGGGGAAAAAAGTGATTCCAGTCACATTCAAAGTCTCAACTCAACTGAAACACTTACAAGACTTTACCAAAACTAACAATAGCTTTTTCGAAAACCGTCGGAAAAAATGAAGTCCTTAAAAGTTCAACCTGGGGACGTGGTTCGAATCGTAGCCCCTGGAAGTAGTGGAGAACCAGAAAACCTGGAACTTGTTAAAGCGTACGTGGAATCCTTGGGACTAGTTGCCCAAATAACTGAAGGTATCTACGGACCTCCGGACCCTTTTTATTCAAACTCTGATGAATTCCGAGCAAATGACTTAATTTCTGCTCTTACTGACGACAACTGCAAAGTAATCTGGTGCATCCGAGGTGGAATTGGATCTATCCGACTTGTCCCATATCTTGACGCTGCCCTTCCAACCACTCCGCCATCTCCTAAAATTTTAATCGGCTTCAGCGACATCACCGCCTTGCATCTTTACATCATACACAAATACAACTGGCCAACATTGCATGGAGCTACGTTGGAGGCAATCGCAACTGGAATCTATGACCCTGATGGTGAACCCATGATTGCATTGAGGAACCTTCTTTTCAATACTACAGACACAGTTTGTGAACCAATCCTCACTCGTCTGGATTCAAATGGTCCCAGTCCAGTTATCAACTCCCAAGTTACGGGAGGGAACATGTCCCTCGTTGGAAACACTCTTGGAACCCATTGGAAGATGAAGACAGTCGGAAAAATATTGTTTTTTGAAAACACCCGAGAAACTGGTTTTGATTTGGAAGGACAATTGAATTGGTTTGTGGCTGCCAAATTGTTTGATGGGGCTGCAGCTGTTGTTTTCGGGGATTTTACCGACCCAGATGATCCCCAGTTGATCCGTTCCGTAATGCAAAGATTTGCTAATGATGTCTCTATTCCCGTCTTTGTTCTGGAAGGGATTGGCCATGGATTGATCAATTATCCTCTTCCATTGAATACTAATGCGCAGATTGTGGCGGACGAAGCTTCAGGACCTTCTGCATACAAGTTGTGTGTCTCCAGTCCTTTTTAAGTTATAGATTGTAACTCACACTTTTCCAAAATTAATGAAATTGTTTATCATCTAGAAATGCTTGTAACATCAGTGATGGTCACCTACATACGAATAAAATTGGTTTTTAAAGCATTGACAAATAACGGAACAGCTGAACCTAACAATTTAAAGTAAGGGTATGGATTTCCCTGGAATGAAAAGTTCGGGTTGTATGCATGGCTCGAGACTGAAAGATACGGGTGGTAGGATGTATATATACTTAGCATTTTAAGAGTTTGACTAATTCGAGCCCATTTATCCGTCTAAACATAATTGTGACAGTAACAATACATTACAAGACCATTTATGTCCTATCTATCCGCATGAAAACTCTCTTAATTCAATCAATCCAACTCCGCAATTTTCGATAGTTGCAAATTATATTTTTATTTTTTGCCAAACGTTCTTTTTGCATTCATAATTTTCTATAGTTAAAATATTATTGACACTTATTGTTGATGAGTTGTGCGTTCACGTACAAATTACAGTCATTATTTAGAATAGAAAATGGAATTACAATTTATATTGAAACAGAGTACATGATTTGATTCTATTTTCATTTCAACCACAATGTGTTAAGCTGATGACCCTTCAAAATTTACCTTATTCATTACAGTTTAGAATGAGCTGGAGTGTTGCAAGGTGCAATCTTTTAAGAAAAACTCATGTTCCCTTTGAAATTTGGCCTTACTGAATAAAATCGTATATTATCAGTTGGAAATGCACCACACATTTTTGAATAGGTCAAAATCTTACAAGGTACTTGTAAACATTTGAATTAATGAGACAGTCTTAAGATGGAATTTTTGCAAAGATTTGCGTATTTTATAAGTCTAATTATTTAAATAGTAGAGTCTTAAGAATAATTAGTTCAAATATTTAAGGCCCTTATTTCCAGTAATAACCCTGTGGTGTCAATTTCATGCAGCTTTGGCTCATTTGCTAACTTCTTACAGTGGAATTCAGCGTTCTCTCAAGACTCTCACAACGCTTAGCATTTTCACTCTATAAAACATTGCCACACTGACTCACCCATATAGTAGTAACCAACTGAGCCAAAACTCCAACCAAAAATTACCACACTTCTTCGATTAACAAAAGAAACCTTAAGTAGCAGATTTTGAGTAGAAGAAGAAAAAACATATATTTTTCATTGCATCATGACAATTATTAAAGTGACTAGGGACACACTTTTTTCTACACATTCAAAAACACACTTTTCAACTATTCAATACTCTCTCTCTGACTACTAACAATCAGGAAGGAGGTTGGAGTTTTCTTAATTATTTCTATAAATTCGCAATGACAACAGCTTTAATTATTTGTTACCTTGTGTTTTATTCAAAAGGTACTCAAAAGTGTTTTTTTAAAGGAACGCTTTTTCACTCAAATATAATCATCTCCATCTTCTTGTTTTCAGTGCATGCACTGTAAGCGTTTTTAGAGGTAAAATCTTTCTTAAAAATTATTGCAAATAATTTCAACACAAGATATAATTATAATATTGCTAATATTATGGTGGGGATTTTTAACTCCTGTTTTTTAATCGTGGGGAAAATGCAACCGGAGCTGCAGTACTGTAGATATTTTTCAATAAAAAATTGGGTGTCCTCCTTCCTCTTCTGAGAAGAACTTGTGTAACTTGGGACCAGATGAGGGTGAAGAGGTTCATCCCTACTAAATGCTTTCTTCCTTGAGGTCTTTCTTACTATTATCGTGATTAATAAGGTGGGTTTAGGGAGATTAGAGAAGATTTTGACATAATATTTGACACACTAATAATTACAAAGAAGAGACTTGACTTTCCACAATTTTTTTCACGCTCATTTTAAAAATCTAGTACTTACTAGCAGTGGTTGTAGTAGGTAGTATCGGTAGTAGTAAGTAAAGTAATACTTATTTTAATTATAAGTAATTTTTTGATAAAAAGTAATTGAGTAGGAGTAGTAGTAGTAGTAATGAATAACTGATATAAAACTCTTTATAGATATTATTATCATTCTTAGCATCTAGCTTTACAAAAGACTTATTTTTTCTTGTAGTTCCGACTTCCGACCCGTCCTTTGCGTTCAACCATCACTGAAGACTTAACTAGCTTTTTTAGCTCACAAATCCACTTTTTAATTTAATTATTAACTTGACACTTGACCACACTCTCACTCACTCAACTTGCACTCTGTTTTGTATTCACCATGCATTATATTACTATAGAATATGGTTTAAAATAAATTCAGTCTGGAATTTGAATCGAGTCGTTGGTATTGTTCGTTGAAATTGGATCGTACTCTATTAACTCTACATGTGTAAATGGGAAGTGTCCTTTCTGAAAATTCAAAAGAAAAACGGGAATTTTAGAGATACTATTATTTTTTATCATTTTTATCTTAGAAATTTATGGGTTGCCCTTCAAAGACATCGTGGAATGTGACCCTTACCCGTCCTCCTTTCCCACCCTCAAGAACTAGTTCACCTTCCCATTGGCCACTAATATTTATTTTTGTGACACGAATTATGTCACCAATTTGCAACTTGAGTGCAGTGTCATCGTATGCATTGGGTACTCGAGCTTGTTTTACACGTGCGTATGTGTTCTTATTTGGCTAGAAATTAATTAAAAAACAAAGATTTTTAAATAAAAATATATGTAGATTAAAACTGCGTACATGTGTCATGTGTGACGTGCGGTTGCGAATTACCTCTGGAAAGGGTTTTCTTGGAGAAGAAGAATTATTTATTTCTTCAGGTAAAGGACTTGACTCGACTGGTTTTGATGGTGGAGCTAAGGAATTCATTTCCAATCGCTCTTCACTAGGAATCTACATAAAATAGAATAGATTAAAATGTTAATTAAAAGTAAGGCTGATGTCATTTAATGACGGGTGATGAGGATGAGGTCAAGAGTCAAAAGTAGAACATTGGACCTACAGGTCTGACATAAGGGACCGGAATGGCTCCAACTCGACCTAAGGCATTTCTTGCTGTCCACCATTGCTCTTCGTCTTTTATTATCACTGTCAATACTTCTCCTTTCTTGAAGGGAAGATCTTCTGGGTCCTAAGTTAACAACATTCACAACAATTAAAACTTTAACCTTGTTGGAAGTCAAGAGTTAAATACTTCAAAGTTAATTTTGAACCAGGTTTGACCTAGATATATATGGGTGATTTGGTTATAATTATCTTTAAGGCGGATACGAATGCGTTACATCGTGGGGAGGGTTTTTTTCTAATTTGATAGACATAGTCAACAGGTCAACCGTGCTTATCTCTACAGAACATAAATGCCATATGTTTTGTAAGAGATGACTAAAACTGTGTGACCCACACGACCTGACCTAGAGTCTAGCCCCCATTAAAGTAACTACCGTTGCAAACCCCATCCATCCTGCATTACTCTTCAAAAATGACAATAGTTTTTGAAAATTATTTGTGCATTCGAAAGAAGAGAAAAACCAGAGTGGATTGACTGGGCGTTGTTGCGTTGCTGGAAAAGTGAGTCAGACTCTACACAGATTTGCTTGTTCCCTTCTTGTATAATTTAGCTACATTTGAGCTTTGCAGTAGTAAAAAGCCAAAACTAAGGCCTCCTTAAACTCCATTTTAATAACAAACCCGTGTTGTGTCCCACCCTTTTCTTTTCGCATTTAATTCTCTATCATCATTTTTATTCGGCCTTCGATATTTAGAATGTTTGTTTGGGCCCTCAAGAAAACAGATTTTTAGCATTTGAGTCAAACGCAATGGATATCCATTCCTTCCTAGGCCTTGGGTACATTTGCAAAATAATTTTGAAGGCTAACATCTGGGTGAGGAACTAACCATTTGGCATAGTGTATGGATTGGGAACTGAAATTAACGATGCATAAGAGTTAAGAGTTAAATAACCTTCATACACATACAAGATACAACTCATACATACAGAAATAGAACTTTAGAGACCCGTTCGGGTGGACTGACTACAGGCTGACCCTGGACATCTGATACCAGGGAATTAATTGTCCTGCCCATCGAAGATGGACTTAGGACTTATGACATTATATCCTTCCACCATACCTGTGGCGACTGGGACATTTTCTTAACCCAGTAGCCACTACACTGGATTAACAAAACGATTGTAAAAAGCTGGTAGTTCATACACGATAACAAAGACATAATTTTCATGAAATTTTACATCAAATTGAACAAATTAATGCCTAAGGAAACCCAGGAGGGAGGCTCTTCAGGGATTTCAAAGCAACGAAAGTAGTTCTTATGTCCTAAAATCATACGCCCTGACAAACTTGGCTCGGGCTGACAGGAAGGGAGACACAGTTCGATAATATTAAAATAACCCTATATCATTTATAACAAAGAGCCTGTATAGTTTCTCTGCGGGGTTCATGGTTTTTTAAACCGTTGCACGTACAGGAAAACCAAACGTACCGTTCGACAGAGGAGCAAAAAAATGTAATAGGATATGTTTTGAAACTCTAACACAGGAACGGAACCAGGTTAAAAGTTTTTAAAATATCTAAAATCCATAATGTGCTATATCAATTGATTTGTCTTGCTCCACTGTCAAAATAATCACTCACTTATCCTTTAGCAATAAAACACACTGCCGCTGCAACAACCACACCACCACTGTATTATTACTTTATTACACTCTACGACCATAGATAATATAAGTGAACAATATCGTAAAAAATTGCGGTCATAAATCGAAAGCGCTGAATCTTACTTTCGATAAATCACGGGCGAAATGAATCCATCAGCTACAAATAACCAAGAATTAGCCTCCTTATTTATGTGCACATTCATGCAACGACGAGACCCATATCACAGACCGCTATTGTTATACACCCTGACCCTACTACAATTTGGCCCGAGAATTTTCTGACGATTTGACATTTGAACTATTCTGTACTGACCTCTCACCTCTTAATTACATGTAAGCATTAGCTACATACACCATACCAGCACTTAAATATAACAAGGGGACCTACCGATCCTTCGAAATCATGTTTAGCTTGAACTTTTTCGAGTTTTCTAGTGGCAGGTCGAACTAAGGGTGTGGTGTCCAGGTAGTGTAGTTTGTAAAATGATAATAAAGATGGCAAATCTGGGAAACTTCTATCCCCGATTCGGTACTTGGTTGCATCTTTATTCTCTTCACTAACTTTATTTATTATATAATGACACACTTTACAATCCTCCCTGAAAGAAAAAAAAAATCATTTTAATTAACGTTCTCATAAAAGCCCATAATTTATAGATTTTAACGCTCCATTAGGAAATCTTGGGTAAAATCTTAGCTGGTTTCACCAAACTACTCAGCCTGGGATGAGATTTAGGGTCCCAAATCACATACCCCCTAAGACATCCCTTGAGTGTAGTGGGTGGGTGATTTAGATTTAGGGCCTGGAATGTGGTTGTGGGACTCTTGACACCTACCCCCCAAAGTTTACTTTGATACAGGGCCAACTTATTTGATACCCTTTTTGTGTCTTGGCTTCCGGTTATTTCTGCACCCAATAGCACCACCACCACACTCAAGTCATCCACATAGGAAGTAGGAAGGCCCATCTCAACCCATTCAAAGTAACCGAATGGTGAATGGAGCAAAATTTCCTACAAGTTTCTTAAACAATGAAATGGAAAATGCTTACTTGACACATAGAACATAATCACCGGGTATGGAAGACGAATCCCGAACTAGAAAAACACCCCCGTCCTTCTCTGACATTAGAAGATCCGTCGCATCTTGACGTGAAATTGGACCAAAGTACCAACTAAACATAAAATTTAAATTTAAAATAATTGTACCAAAATTAAACGAAATATTCTATTTTACAAGTGAAGAACACCTTCTGCGATCCATGGGGTCAAAAGTCATCTTGACTTAAGTCACACACGGTCGGTAAGGAACTGCAAAAGACTAAAAGATTAACGCTGCGTAGCGCTCGGAACTCCCCCCTCACACTTGACGCTTGGTACTAAAAATACTGAAATAATTGGCGATTTTTCTATATTTAATTGGTTCTATAACTTTAAGGCGCAGAAGTAGTGGAGTCCATTCTCCAGCCGCAATTCTACCTCTTACATCCGGCAGGTCAAAGTTTATAAGCGTTTGAAATGTAATGTCTTAAACATTTGTCCTCGCTTTGCAATCTGCATTCATTACAACTATTATAAGTTGTAATGTTATTGAATGTGTACACGGCAATTTTTTTGAGTTCTTGTGGCGGTCAAATTTAAACTTTGAACTTCGATTCAAATATCAAATATATATGTGATATGGATTCAAACTTTTTACTACCCTTCCTTTCTCCTTTTTTCCACATTCACCACTTAATTCATTTTAATGTTGCAATTTAAGGTAAGGTATTTCTTATAATCCACTGAATTTAAAAGTTGGGGAAAATTCAAAATTCAAAGATTATTTTTTAAATGCCATTATTGTTTTGAAACTTTGAGTTCTAGTTCTGGTATTGATTGATCGTTATTTAATAACAAACAACAAAAGAGGGTAAATGAAGGTTTTCCTGAACGTGTGCAACAATGCAAAATCAACTATAAACTAAGAACAATCAAATGGGAAATCTAGTAAACAAACACTGACTGACTGCACTCACTGCTGACAGCACACTTTTGACTACTTGATTCTATCAGCAGTATATATAAAAGTGCACACTCAAGTTCTTTCTATGAGAAGTTGTTTTGTAGCCGTGGGAAAAATTTTAATTAGAAAAAGTATTGATGAGTTAATTATGAATTAAATCCTTCATCCTAGTGTAGTTCATAGTTAACGTCATAAGTTAGTTAATTTGTTGGCTAATAAATACAATACAAAAGCAGCTGCAACTTAATTCATAATTGTGAATTGAGAAAGTGCTGTTATTATTTCATATTCTCTCTCGTGCCACTCACTGCTCCAATGATCCTCCTCCTTTTTATTTCATTTAAATTGTAAAATCAAAAATATCCGGCATCTCCAACAATTGACAATAATCACTTTTTGCTTTTAATTGTTTATCACAAAAATCAGGACACAGCAACCCCTGACCACTTTTGACACAATCAATGTGTGATGGACTGTCACATGGTAGGCACGAGTAAATAGTAAGCTAACAATAACCGTTAACATGGGCCACCAATGTTAAATCCGTAAATAGTGTAAATGACTAAAAAGTAATAAGGGAAGGTTAGGAGGATGATGACCTATGACCTAGGTCAAGTGGATTAGGAAGGAAAGGTAGAGTGGAGAGGGTGAATGAGGAACTGAGAACACTCCTTTTCCTTGGACACAGGAAATCGTTACAGGAGAATAGATTCTCTTTTTAGACACACTCACTCTTTCAGATGATGAGATGACTCAAAAACTGCCTCTTTTTACCCACATTCAACCCATTCAAAAATAGAGGCATCCATTATTCCCAGTCTACAAAATACAGCTCAATCCACGTATACCGGCCCAAAAACCACCAGAATCATACTATAAAAAAATAGTCACATGCATTTACCACCATAACCTACACATGATAAATTAACACGAGTATGTAGATTACCCCTTCGGCCCCTGCCCTCTGTACCCTTCAATACTGTTGTAGCAGTTAAGATATGAAAGGGCGGGGTCAATTAGTTCAGCCCCCTCTGACATATTTTGAAGGGTTACCAGAAGAAGGACGGAAGAAAAAGGACAGGAAGAAAAAGGACGCAAAAAAGGATGAGCAAAAAAAGGACGAGTCAAAAAAAGGATATTACAAAAAAAGGACGAGCCAAACACTTTTATCTTAGTTCATGCAATAAGAGTGATGACGAGTTTTAAGCTATGCAATTTCGTAAATACACGAATGAAATTCGAGACTGCTTTACAGTAGTTAAAATACAATGTAATGGGGTCATTCAATTCACAAACAATAAACTAAGATAGCAGTGTTTGGCTCGTCCTTTTTTGCAATAACCGTTTTTTGTAATATCCTTTTTTTGCCACGTCCTTTTTTTGCCTCGTCCTTTTTTTGCTTCGTCCTTTTTCTTCCTGTCCTTCTTCCGGGAATCTTTTCAAGGGATGAACAAATACTCATTCAGAAAAATGTTTATACAACTATACTGTGGACAACCAACATGTGGAGGCCGCACACGAGGTTATTTAAAAATATATCATGGTCAATTATGCCCAAGTGGTCTAATGTCCGTTAACACTGCAAAGTGGAACAGACCCTCTTATATATTTACGTCAGGGCCCCATTATTGCATTTCCATTTATATCCAAAAATCATTAAAAACAAACAGCCATTCAAAATAATTTGCCAAATAAACAGGCCACACTGTACTTTATTAACGGATGCAACATTTAAATGTAAATACAAGATGAAAAATAAATGAACGTTTAAAACAACGTGTATGTAAAGAGATGCAGACAAGACTGGGAATAAAACCAAATATTTATTAAGTAGCACTTATTCTAGTGGACATATTAATTATAGATAAAGAGATGTAAATAAATATATTGGTAATTAGACATCAATCTTAAGTAGGAAGTGCTGAGAGCCCCATCCATAATATACATACATTCATGCTGCATAAGTAAATTATATAACAATCTATCTCATGTAAGAGAAAGGAAGTAATTTTCATTTCATCTTCATTTAAAAACCAAACCATACCGACTCGTACTTCCTACTACTACTACGGGTCATTCATACAAAACGTCCTAATCATAAACCCATTGGAAATTATGTTATTCGCGATAAAGGACCCGGACGGATATTCCCGAAATATATTTGAATTTACTAATTGTACATTTTAAAAGTTCCGAATAATTGCTATTTGTTCGTACGTGTTGCAAAGAGGACATGTCATAATTATGTATTTTGTTGCCCTAACTGATGATGACATACTGGTTTGTATATTCATCGTATGATGAATAATAAAGATGATGATGAAATGTGATGATGCACATGTCAATATGAAGGGTGCTTCTGCATGGGATCATGGGACTATATTATGATTAAATGGTTATGATTGCTTACTACGTATTAATATTATTCTAGTGATTGTGGTGGTTGACTCTGAGGATCTAATTCGATTCTTAGCTTTTACCACACAAAACAAGAAACAAAGTTAGTAAGGAAAGAAGAAAACTCGTTCCCATGCCTCATAGTAGTATACTATTCAACTTGTACTTATACCTTAGCCATGTTACATCCTAGGGTTTCCTTCGTCTCCACTCTCACAATGAATTACAGTTAAAAAACCACTACTACTGCATCACCAGAACTCATGAAAATGAACCCCATCATGTCTACACAACAGTCGTCATACCCAGCGTCGGAATTCAGTGCGGGAGAAGTGTGCCGAAATTGGCTCTCCGTTACACAAATTTGGAACCAGTGCTAGTTTAAGGACCTAGAATATGGAAAAAGATCACGTGAACTATCGCCGTAAGTAAGATGGCTTACCGCTATTGCCTTTGTACCTGTAAAAGACGTTGAAATAGGCGTATATCGCACACGCGAACCACAAATGGCCTTTAAGGCACTCAAGAACCTAATTCCTCAAGATCTGGAACCATTAGCCAAGTACTTGGAAAAAACATATATCGGTACAAAAACCTCTGCGGCAAGATTTCCCAAACCAATATGGAATTCATATGACAGTGTTGGGTGACATACCTCGAACAACAAATCTGACAGAGGGTTGGCACAATAGGTTCCAGTTGAAACTGAAAGTTACTCGCCCATCTATGTGGAGAGTAATTTTAGAATTCCGTAGGGAACAAAGTCGGACATAAAACTCTTTGGCCGTTCGGTCTTGACACTGGAATAACTCCTTACTTTCAAAACCTGACCTACAGAAGCCTTAATTAAGATTTCATTACGCTCTGTGGAAAATAGCCTACTGTTGGACAACAAAAAATGCAAATCCAAGGAATAGTTGACTGCTTTAATAGGATTTCACACCTTATTCCCCAACAAATTAAAGAGCGTATGTTAAGTCATGAAATGTATGAGTAAAATTTTGTCAACCATGAAATGGGATTTGATGATGCGTCCCTGTGTAAAAAATTAAGTACGTGTTAAATAAGTTTAAATGCTATTTTATAAAAAGAAGGGCTATGGTCACTTCCAATATTACACTTTCGGTCACTTCCGATATTACAACTTTGGTCACTTCCAATAGGTTGGTCACTTTCTGATTATGGAATTTTCCCCCATTGGTCACTTCCAATATTACATATAGGCCAGTTTATTCGGCTACATCTTCATCTACATAAGAGCAACTTTCCCAAAAACTTTACCAATCTCACTTTTTAGCACATTCATCCCATACTGAAACCAGTACAGGAGTAGATATTGGCTCTATCATTTTTTGTTGGGCATACAGATTAGAGACTAGTTGGTGACGGGGATGATATGGGATAGTGGTAGAGGTGATTCACTTCTCAGTATTCGACGGAGGAATATTTTGACAGGGAATGGAGACTATACCCATACCCCCAAGGTATATCCACTGTGTCTACGTGTTGTTTATGAAGGCGAGAGTGGCGCCTCTTGACCAAAACCCACACCAAAACTCCTCCCCCTCACCACCGCTCACATTCAAACCCACTACAACCAAACTACTAACACTCAGTTTCAAATCCACAATTAATATTTCCATTTTTAAATATCAAACCCATTCAAGGGGTTTCCCACACCCTGGACAGAGTGTAAGTGACCCAGGCCCTGACCACAGTTACCAGCTGTACGAAAAAAAGGGATTCAAAAGCATTGTACAAGGAAACGTCAAAATCCTCTTTTTTGGTGGTAACACCACCAACACTAATACGTATCACAACCAACCATCATATAGCTCATACTATACCAGTGGTGAGATTAGAGGAGCTGTATTTTGGGGGGAAATATTTCAAGGTCATGAGGTCGTTCATAAGCAATCGTTGGGTATGAAGTGGTGAAGTGGATTGATAACGATGTTTCGATGTGATGCGAGTGATCGGTATAACATGGGGATGTTAATAGGCCCACCAAGTCCTACTGAGTCGGATTCGGATTCTCCGTCTCCCGCACCACACCCACATCTTCATCATCATCATCATCACCACCATCACCATGTGGTGCACGAGGTCCCTCCTCCCCTTTCTTTAGACCTTGGCCAAAGTGATGGGGGTGGTGAGGTCAATGTTAGCAGGCATAGTGGTGGTGGGGAAATGGGGCGAAACCAACAACAACGAACTACCCGACCATATTTAGACCCTAGTGCACGGGAGTATTTGTTGAATACACCTGAGAGGAGGCAGTTGGAGACACCGGAGGTGGATGCCCAGTGTCCACCTGAACCCTGGACATTGTCCCCACGTATGTAAATTAACTAGAGGATTTAAATTTAATGGAATATTAATCCCGCGTAAAATCAATTTTCATTCCCGCCTATATACTTATCATATTCTCTTGGGATTTTTTTCATTTTTTAATAAAGGTTGCCCTTTTAATTGTTTTTTGGGCACTTTCTTTTAATTGGTGGGGGTGGTTTTAGTCAGTGGGAGGGGTTTGGGGTTTTTCTCATTTTTTTAAAACATTGTTTTGATTTCTAAAAAAGATGTAAGAATTCGTGATGACATCAGCAGGTTTTGTGTTTTGTTTTGGGGAACACAGAATATTACTGGCAACAGTCAAGTTCATATTTTTGAATTTTTTGAGATTTAGTCAACTTCAAATTTGAAAGTCAAAAGGAAGTTGACCTTTAAAGGCTAGCTCAAATGGGGGAGGTCACTTTTGACTTTGTTAAGTGAATGGGTTCAATTTTAAGTCAAGTGCAAGTGTGAAATGTGAAATGGAAAAGGTTTGATGTTTGAGAAACTTCTTTCATCTTTCTTTGTCATTTGATGTTGTTGTTTGTTCTTATGTTTCTTGTTTGTGTTATGTTCTATTAATTTGAAAATTTGAACGGTTGCGATTGCGATTAAAAAATTCGATCAGTGTTTTCTGTCATCGGTTTTGACTTAAGATTGTTGTGTCAATTCACAATTAATTCTGTCAAAGCAAATTTAATGTTGAATGTGTAATTGTAATGAATGTGTCGTGTCGTGTAGGTCATAGGGGGTGGTGGTATTGTCAATTCACAATTGTTGATTGTGAATTGTATCATCAATCATTGTGAACTGCTGAATTGTTGATTGTGAATTGACAGGGTACAGGTGACAGGAAGTCTGAACCCTCAAGTTCAAAGTTCAAGTACAGTTGACAGTATTTTGCAGACACCACACTCCTTATGTCCTACCCTTCACCCTTTCACCTTTTGTTTAATTCTCTGTCAGTTCTGAATTGTTGATTGTGAATTGAAATTCTAATTTTAAAATTCAAAATTTCAACTAACATCCTAATTTAAGTACTAACCAACATTCGACATTGAAGTTCAAAGTTCTTATACGTGATACTTGATATTAGGCAGGCAGTCATCAGTCAGTTGACAGGTTGACACTTTTTCACTTTTTGTCACTTTTATTTAATCCATAATCTGCCTAATCTATACATACACTACACTCAACACTTCACACTTTCAACTTTCAACCACGTTTCGTGTGTTTTTAGTTTGAATTGATTCAAATTGTGAATTGCTGTAAAAATGTTGAAAGTTGAAACAGTTGGTAGTTTGTTTGTAGTTGAAGGCTTTTCATAAATATGAGTCTTCAGTCTTTTGTCTTAAAATTAGTTGATATTTTGATTGCAATAATTGCAGATTAACCATTAACAGTACTTTCATTATTATTCGCCCACACTTCACACTTACTTCCATAGACATTTTTAGCCAAAAGTTTTACCATAATTGTGATTTGATGAAAATGTATCAAAAACTTCCAGCATTTATTTATTAAAAATCACGAAATTCCATCGTTGATCGTTTCACCGTTTAAGTTCAGTAATAACTTTCAGAAAATTTGTTTAATTTTTTGTATCTTAAAACTCATAATTAACTGCAAGGATTTGTTTCGTACATCACAAGAATCATGATATAGTGTGTGTAGTGATAGGGGTGTAGATTAAGGAATTGAATTAAGTGAAAAAAGGGTGTAACGAGGAGAGGTGTCAAGTTTTTAAAAATTAAATGATATATGTAGATTGATTATACAGTAGATTTGTACTAATTATCTAATATTTATTTATTTCCAGATGAGTTTGGAGAGCCGACCTCATTGCAAGAGGCAGACAGTAGTCGAAGTGAATTCCAATTTGAAGAAATGGAAGTGACTGGACTTGGTGAGGTGGGAGGTGATGTGAATGTTGGAGTTCTTCCTGAAGATCTTGTTACCACTACAACTGTGGATGAGTTGCCACTCCCACCACTCAATCCAAACCCGTCCTTATTATTTATTCCAAATGAGGAACGTATTGCGGAGCTCCCTACCTTGCAACCTGGTACATACCATCCAACCAAATATTTAGTACATTCGTCCTCTCACAGTACACTTGGTTCATTTCTTATTCAAAACAATGTAAGGGAGAAAAGGTTCATTATAGGGCGGGGGAAGAAGATCAAGGCCCTCTCTTATATTTCTCCTATATATCTCTTATATATACCTATGTCCTGGAAGATGACACTTCCTTTTGTATCTGTACTATGTACTATTATTTGTCCTCAACTGCTGAGCGGGTGACCGGACAGTTCATCCCCCACGTTTGATGCCCGGACAGTTCATCCCCCACATTTCATCCTCATCAACATTAAACTAATTCAGTATAAATTAGCAAACTAATACTCACAATATGGATAGCGTTTACCACAATTCCATTATTCCATTGTTTTTTATGGTTTAGTAATTATATAGCGAATTAGAGTACGATAAAACATCGGGAGATGAAATGTGTAGGGGATGAACTGTCCTAGAATCGCTGAGCGCCTTCGTCTCAGCATCTAGCCACTATTGCATCCTCATCTTCCATAATACCAAGTCCCCTACCTCCTGTAATGTGTAACATAAAATCAGAAAAAACCGCATCAGATTCGTTTTATCTCAAGTAAAGATCTTAAGAGGTTCTATCTAGGGTGACCATCTCAAACGTAAGCGTACACCTTTCGATTTTTAAATAACCTAAAACTGGTTAGAGTTAGAACTTTGCAGTTGGAGCAAAGTTACACCATCAACCATGAGGTTATGTTCTTCAAAATAATGTTACCAAGTGTCAAGATGCTTGATTGGATGAAAATTTTAGCTTTTGTGTTTTATACTTAGGAAGTGTGTGTTAATTTGGTTATTTTTTGTAATATAGCTGTGGAGTGCGGACAAGTAGGATCCAAGTTGGAGTCACACCCCCATCATCTTTTAGAGTACAATGGTCTATTAGGAGGAGAGGTGGAGATATGTAGTACTGGAGTAGGAGTTCCAAGTCAGGAAGAAGCCTCTCTTATTCAAGACTTCGAGGCAACTGTGAATAACATTGTGCACACTGAAGTTCCTTTCAGTCCTTCTTCTAGTAGAAAGAAAAGGGGAAATTCAGGCTCATCTGACACTGAACCAGCGCCTAAGAAGCGTCATAAGCATCTCTCTGGCGGATCTCATATTTCTGACCCCAAGTACGTCTTACTCACAAGTCACAAGTATATGTATTTTTTTCCTTCATTTCGCAACAGGGCAAGGGCTTAGTTGTGTTTAATGAGTGCACATTACTCTTGTTTGAAAGGTACCCTATTAATTGTTGTTGTTGTTTAAGGATCTCAAAGAGTTCAGAGCGAACAACCAAACCAGAGAAGTCTCACTCTCATCATGAGCGAAAAAAGGAAGAAAGTCACAGAATTCCTCATTATCCTTCAGATCATCCGTTCTCAGTTCCAGGCGGAGTTCGTCTTAGCGACCTGAATGATGAATTAATTCGTGACCTACCCTTTCGTCGTCATCTTTCAAGTCTCAAGTATAAAAAGTACATGAAAGTTGAGCAACATCCTAATGGTGGAGCTTGGATTCTAAGAGCCTACCAACATGAATTTGATCATCTTTCTGCACACGAAAAAGACAAATTTGCACACGAATTTTTCAAGGTGAATTATCCATATTATTATATTACGGGTTTAGTAACTACGATGCTTGCTTATTAATCTTTCGTTCCATCTGTTTTATTATCTAACAGTGAATTCAGTTTTATAATTGTGCTTCGTCATTTATAATGGCATAATAATAATGTCGACTGAATGAGTGCTGGTATTACATAATACATTTTTGGACCAGTGTTTGTGTTTCTAACCCAACGAACCAATGAATAAGCTGTTATTCCACAACTACCAACACCATTTTATACCAACTGACCGTCCGACCATACGTATACCGCGTAATAGACTTAACGTAACAGCAAAAGAACGTTCATAAATGAAGTGACGCGTCTTTTATATTACTGGACTGGAGGAAATGCTGAAAACTGGAGGGAGTAATTTTTGAAACAACTTCCGACAAGCTTCCAAGCTTGTAGATTGACTGGCAAAATAAAATGCTCTGATCGTCTGAACCTGAACAATTCGATCGAAACTCTTTTACTTACTTTCTTACTTCAAGTGAATCTCAAATATGTGTTACTTCATTAATGAACAAAAACTGTGTTTTGGCCAAATTGAATTCCTCAGTTTTGGTAATCCTACTCCTGATTTCATATGTGCTGACTATTATTTAAAGAAGCTGTACATCAGGATGACGAACATGACTATGACATTCTGAGATTCTGACAGTTTTTCGCCGTCCTGAGTATTATCTTGTTTTGAACTTACAGTTGGAGCAGTGTTTGTGTCTTCTAAAGAATTGGACAATAGTAATAGGGAGATCTCATTCGTACGATTTTTAGCCTTATTTTTTGAAATTCAGTGTGTTTGAATTCCGGCAGTTCCGGGGGTGAGGGGATTTTTTTTTGTGATTTTTTTGGGACTTGACAATATTTTGATGGGGGTGACAGTGTGTGAATAACGTTGGTTTGAAGGGCGAAAGTTGAAAGAGGAGTCAGAGAGCGACAGTCAGTCATGAGTTAGAATGACGGGTTCTTGTTGCCACAACTGTAATGCGAAGTTTCACAGCCCAAAAGAAAAGAATAGTAGAATCTCATGGTCGCTCTGACCTCATGTGTTTGAAGCGTTTGTTAGAAATGATAGTGTGCTACCAAATCCGAAAACAATTTACAATACACGTACATCATTATTATTATTATATAACTATAACTGGCCGTAGGAAGGAGGTAGCAATGACGGACGAACCCCTAGCTTTACATTCTTTACAGTATTCTGAATATTAATAAGTGTTTCGCTCGCTTATATTCCAATAGACAACTTAAAAAGATGTAATAAACTAATTTCGTGCGATTTATATGATGTTAAAAGGTTGCGTACAGCGAGGACTCTAAAGGATGGGCTCATTTTGTAATTGGGATTGTACACGATGGAGCACGTTACATGCCTGATCTCTTGGACTATATGGCCAATCTCAATACAAATATGACTGTCAAGTCTGGACATCTCACTACTCCTTCTGATATCAAAACATTGACTATGGAACAGTATCGTCAGGAGGTAATAGAATTTCACCTCTGCATCTCTCCATATTAAACCAATGTTATTCCTTTTGTTTTGTATGGAAATGAGATGATTTTTAAGGGCTCGGAGAAGGGACACAAGTGAAAATGGGAAAATATTATACTTTGAATGTTGTCTTTGTTTAAACCAGGTTTATGCAAACTACTCAAGTGGGACGTACAGATGTGGTCCCTTGCATCAACTCAGTCTAGTGGGAACAGTGCACGAAGAGTCGGGTGGTTATTTTCCAAAGTTCTTGTCACTTTTGGAAGATAGTCCGTTCTTAAAGTTGACCATGCCTTGGGGTGCATTGTCCATATGTCACGGTGAGGATCCTCGCAATTCAAATGATGGCCCTATTATGTGGGTGCGTCCAGGAGAACAAATGGTACCCACGACAGGGACTCGAAGAGGGCGACGTAATAAAGAATTAGAAAGTCTTAAAAGTCGTGTTACAGAAGGAAGGGAGCTTCTCTTTGAGGATCGTACTAAAGCTCATGCTGACCATGTGGGCCATGGACTAGAGAGAATTACCTCTGCAGCTGTAGGTATGTGTGTGGGTGTAATCCCCGAATATTCGTCAAGTAACGTATGTACAGTCCTTTAAAAGGTACTGGATAAGTAACTGTTTATGCGTTGCTAATTTGGGTTTAAATAAAATGGTTGCAGGTGTACTCAAAGCAATTCATTGCGGGCAATCGTACAAGAGTAATCGAATAACCAAAGATGTAGTTGCTTTCCATGCGGCGGATTTTGAAGAACTTGTTGATCAACTTCAGCTGGATCTTCATGAACCTCCTATTTCTCAGGTTAGCATCAACTCTGGTCCGGTATTTTACTTCCACCAAACGACGTCTTTATTCGTATATCCTATGGAAATTCAACCCCCTCCACCTTAAGTCCCTCACAGTAATCAAGTGGCTATTTGTATTTTCTTCAAATTTTGCGAATTGCGATAAATACTAATTGGTGATTTTTGAAAGCAATGGTAGTTAGAAAAGATATAGGTAGTTGAACGCCATCACTAACTTGTAGTAATATAATCCGTCCCTGTTCAAGGGGATCTGATGCAATCCGTGACGAAAGGTGGACGATGTAGTGGGGTTGGCATACACTCAACTAACTGAATCTAAAATTCGCCTGGGCATTTACTCCCATTTAGTCATCGTAACTGTCATTGACAAAGAATGCCTAGGTTAGGTTAGACAAATTGTCAATGATGGTAACCATATTTGCCACCGGTTGTTTAACCTTATCAGACTTCAATTTAGGTAGAATAGAAAAATATGAGAGCAAGATCTAAAATTTTGCAAATTTAGGACCATTTTCCTTGTTTTGTCCAAGCCATGTAATGATGTAATTTTAAAGAAATAGAATTAATCCCATCCCAGCACTTGCTTACCAACCCCAGCCCACCTAACCTTTTAACACTTTTGGAACGGATTCTAAGAAGGAAATGAACCGCGGCAATAAATGAAATCGGAGTATGTATTAATTGTAGAAAAACTAGAAATGACTTTCCACTTTCGACCTTGTCCAGTGTATTTGACTTCAGTTTTTGGTTTACCCTACCATTCCGCCCGGATAAGTGCCTACAAGCTTCGAGAGTTGCCAGATGAGCTTCATTCTAAATTGTTTGTAAAAATCTGTTACAACCTCTTCCGTAGATTTACAGTGGTTTTGGGATGCTTTTTTGCCAGCCATAGGGTAGAGTGGGTGATTGACACACCACACTTCGAGCCTTACTACGATGTACGAACGAGGTCTCGAGCGAGTGGATTCAACAATCATCTTCTGACTTGGTGATTTGCACTAGGCTGGTTTAGGCTGCATCTATTACCCTCAACCGTCATTCATAAAATCTGATCTCCTATGATGAATATACGAATCTATTTTAGAAAAACTGCATTTGTTTATTAAATGGTCTCCTTCCGTGCTTTAAATGTTAAAATGTTTTTTTTAAATTTCTTCTAACAGTGTGTGCAATGGGTAGAAGACGCAAAACTGAATGCATTAAGACGAGATGGAATTCGTTATGCAAGAATCCAGTTGGCTGATAATGATATTTATTTCCTTCCTCGAAATATTATTCATCAATTCCGTACCGTCTCTGCAGTAACAAGCATAGGTAACTACAATTCAATCGAAAAAAGTTTTATGTGCAAGGTTTGCATTTTAATAATTGTATTTGTATTCTTCCATACAGCATGGCATGTTCGATTGAAAATGTACTACCCAATGCCGGTATTGGAACGTCAAGTAGAAAACGCAGATAGTACACTAAAGTCTCGTGTCCATAGTAGCAGCAGCAGTTCCAAAGTGAAATCATCCTCCTCCTCAAGTCATCATCATAACAACCACCACCGTCCAAAGGATAAACACGCAAAGATTCATTCATCAGTGTCCAGTAGTTCATCCTCCTCTCGAGGTCATCACCACACGGAGAAACTTACAAGTAGCAGCAGCAGCCACCACAAAAGCTCATCTTCATCATCCAAACACCACCACAGTCGTCATGGGTCTGGCTCAGATAAGTCAAGTAGTAGAAGTCACCACCATCATTCTAGCAGTAGTCATCATAACAACAATCACAAATCATCTTCATCCTCCTCCTCCTCAGGACATAAAGTGGTGTCTTCGAGTGATAAGAGTAATCTTGTAGGAGGTGTGACAGTGATTGCTGCCCCTCATAAAAATAAGTATTACCTTGTCAAGTCCCCCACAACAACGGATGAGAAAGAGCAAGATTTAGCCATGCTAATTGACGAGTTTGTTACTCCTGAGTTCCCCCCTGATTTCAGCTCAGACTCTAAATTAACTGAAATGAGTTCAGAGGACAAGTTTATCGATTATGAGGAATTTGAACGATCTCAAATAATAAATAAGGCCAGTGGTGATGGTGATGAGGGAAGTGCGTGTGGTGGTGGTTACAATGAAAATAGCAATGAAGAGTGCAATAACATTAAAATGGAAGAGGATGAGGAAAATGAGGAGAGCTTTTTAGGAGATCAAGAGGGTGAACTCGCTGCGGCAGTTGCAGCTACAACTTTGCAAGATGTAGATAGTCCGCAAGATGAGGAATGTAATGAAAACCTAGCGGAGAAGGAAAATATCTGCGGAGATGAGGAGGAAGAGCGAGGGGAGGATATGGAGTTGGAATTGTCGAAAACTGTAATAAAAAGGAGTGAAAGTCATCATCATCCCCCATCAGATGTAGAAGGTCAAGGTTCAAAACCCTCTCGGGATGTCGAAGATGAAGTAGAGAGACAAAAGAGGAAAAAGAGAGAGAAGGAGTTAAGAAGACAAAAGGAGAAGGAGAGAGAGCGTCGTAAAGAAAAAGAGCGTCTGAAAGAGAAAACATCATCCTCCTCCGGCTCCCACAAGGACAAGAAGTCAGAGGGTGGAGGAGGGGAGGATGACATGACCGGAAGTAAAGAAGATAGGGAAAGATCTCGAAAACATAAAGAAAAGAAAAGAGACAAAGATCGAGATCACAGGAGTGAGAGAAAGTCTTCATCCCATCGTAGTAGTAAAGACAAAGATCGACATAGAGAGAAAGATAGAAAAAGTACTACATCTGTTACTAGTGCCCAAGAAAAGCAATGTTCAACTACGAGTGGTGAGGGTGGTGGGATCGATGGTCAACTTCCACCACCCCACCCACTCCCTTCAATAAAAGAAGAAGGAGCTGCATCTAATTCCACTAACAACGAGGCTTTCGATGTACTTCCAAAGTCACTACCAAGTACGCCAAAAAAACATGGATATCTAAATGTGGACTCTAAGTCCAAGGGTAAAATACGACCCGGCTCAGCTCCAGCTAAGACAAATTCAAGTAATAAAAATGAACCTGGTCCAGATGAAATTATCTTGAAGAAAAATGGTTCTAATGTTATAAGAAAAATTGTGCCTGCTTCTGGCTCTGCGGATCTTCTTTCTTCTATTATGAGTCAGATGGTAACTCTTAAGAAATCTGATCAGCTTTAAGGTATCTTTTCAATTAAAGGGTTTTTAAGGGTTCTTCGTAAATTTTATTACATGGAATTGCAGGTTAATTTTCTCTTAGGGAAATGCTCTTTTTATACAGATGTAAGATTCAGATTCAGGTATAAGAGCTTGAGAAATAGCATTATTCCAGGTCCGGGCCGGGCCTTCGTTTATACTTGTTGTTATACCCACTTTTAATTTGTAGTGCATGTTTTTCAGCCATTTGTAAACGGCCTAGAAAAAATACAGTCTACTGCTAGAAATACACAAACGTTTCTGTTATTTTAGTAAAAAGTTAAATACAGCTGTAAAAAAGTTAAAAATTGTTGACTACTTTCTTCGTACAAAGATGACTGAACACTGAAATAAGGAGGATGTTGAGGTGAGAGGGGGGAGGTACTTTTTAGGCTTAGTACTATTCCTAAATGTGGGTGTGGTTTGTGTACATAAGTACATATATATACTACTTACTGCGAATCAGGGAGAATATAGGTCAGGTGATATATTTATGTCTGAAGGATCCTTTCAAAGTCACGTGGCTCATATCCGTTTTTATCTAAACATTTCTCTCTTTGAAGTCTCGTTTGAAAAAAAGTGCATTTATAAGCACTGAAAAAGACTGAAATATAACGGTCTATTTTACGGGAGGGGGAAGAGTTCGATCTGGAGGGTAAATCTACAATTCCCATATTATATATTTGTGAAAGAAGGGAGGGGGTCAAAGTGTAATAATTTTAGAGGATTAAAAGGGGAGAAATTAGAACGTAATTTATAATGATCCTTGAATAGCAAACATTTTCTAAACGGCGAGTAAATATGGAAACCGACCGGTGTGACCTCGCATGGTGTGGCAATCCGCTCCGGTGTTTTTTTCGTTATTTTTATTTCTCATGCAATGTATTATTATTGTTATTATTTTATTCTTAAGTTTTTGATGATACTGGTATATATACAGGATGAGTCCGTGATTAGTTGATTAGTAACCCCTTTCAAAGTTGGTATGGTGCAACGGGTGCAACCAATTTTCTTGAGAAATTTTTGAAGAAGCTTTAAGCTTTCGCATTGGCTAATGTTAAAAATTATAAAGTTGCATGCTTTTGACCCATGCGGGTTTTTTCTTAAATAAATTTAACATTTGAAAGGTTCTCATCTAGCCTATGCTTTCGAGCAAAACTTAGACATTTTCTTTCCAACAACTAACTATAAAGAAAATTGGTTGCACCATACCAGAGTTATGAAGCTTCTACAGAATTACTTATCACGGACTCATCCTATATATTTTATATACATATATATATAATAAATGTATTTATAATTATTATTATTATTTGCATGCGGAGATTGAATAATTTATGTGCAGACTTCAAAACAAGAAGACAGACGTTTTTTCTATGTAAAAAAAGTGAACAGCAACAATCAAAGCTTGTCATTTTAATTAAGTTTCTCTCCCTTTGTAATAATATTTGAAACTCGGCTAGTTTAATTTTTATGTATTTGATTGCATATACAGGTTTTCTGGTTTTTTTGAAAAATCACGTGCTACATTTTTATGAAGATTTATTCTAAGAAGAGGATAAGGGTGGATTTTTATACGGATATAATGCATTACAATTTTTTAATAGTTACAGCTTCCCCTAGGAAATTGTTTTTGGCCTTGTCGGGAATAAAGGTGCCTTTTTTAATTAAATATGAGTCAAAACTAGACCAAAGCTACAAGGGATTTATAGCAGTCCAAGAATTGAACCCTTAACCCCTTAAAAGGCTTTTATTTTTGAATAATAACAGTAACTGGCTTTAATTATTTATACCAAAGTAGTAAGGACGGGGTGGGGGGGGGGGGTTGGACACACAGGCAATAGTATTTAAGACTGAAAGCCTTTTTTGAAAAATTATATAAAATATATAGCACGTGATTTTTTAGTCAAATCTTTTTGTAAATGTTGCACAGGGATGGGATATCCGGTACAAGTATCCGATACTTTTGTACCTAGATACCCAGATTTACCAAAATGTATCTGTATCTTTTACTCAGATACAAACAGAACGTATCGTATATCTTGAATCTAAGATACTTTTTGATGCGGAAATACTTTTGTATCTAGGATCTTAGATACAATGTACAGAATTCAGTATCTTGTATCTTGGATCTGAGATACTAGTAATTCTATCGTATCTTGTACCTTAATATTTTTCAAAATATAAAGTATCTGTACCTAGGATCTCGTAAAATTCCAGATTATCTAGAACCTTGTACCTATATATCTGTTTCAAATTTCAAGTATCTTGTAACTTATATCTAGATGCTTGGCTCAAAAAAAAACATGTAACTTGTATCTAGATACTTTTTTGAGTACCTGTCCCATCCCTGATGTTGCATCATGTAAAACTTCTCCAGAGTATTTATAATAGTTGACTACTAATAATTATCATGCCTATTATTACTAAAAACTTGTTTTTTTTTACTTCGAGATAAGCATACAGCGTAAATTACCTTGTTGATTGTTACGCAGTCAATTTTTGGTACGTTGTATGGAAATTTTAAAAACTTTTAGGTTTTTTTGTTATCTTAATTACTTAATGCATCACGATTACACACAATTATGAAATGCCTTTATTATTATTATTATTATTATTATTATTATTACAAATATTATTATCATGTCAGTTCTCGTCCTGGACAAAAGCATGTTTAGCAATTTAAGAAAAATGAAAATCTAGAAATGTCATATTGTTTTTTTTTGTAACAATGTGAATATATTATTATCATGTATGTGCTTTCCTTTGGTTAAAGTTAAAACACGGCTAGCATTTTTTGCTTCCAAATATTATTTTTTGTTTTTATCACGTTTTTGTGTATTTGATTGCATTATTGATACGGAGTGGGGGTTGGTTGGTGTTGTTTTAAACCTGGATTTGAAACGGGTTCTATCTGCCTTATAGAAAGAGTCGGAGGGTGAAGGAGGCCTTAAACGAGGGGGAAATAATATATATTCTTTGTTTGTGCATAAAAACACTAGAAGGGATTATTCGGACTTATTTTTATATTTATAAATCACTCAACTCTACTCAGACATATTTTGTATGGCATTATTCGTAGTTTCCTACTTATCTTTAGGGTAATCCTCACCACACTCGGCTGCCCCACCCCCTGTCCTCAAACATGACAATGACAGCTTACACAAGGGGGTGCGGCTTGTTCCATTCACTAAGTTACAAAGAAACCACTGCCATTTTTCACTACCCCTAAGGATACCCATTTTTGCATACATTTGCCCACATTCAATAAAAACTAGTGTCCTTCTTGCTCCGTGTTCTTCTGCAGGGTGCATGCATGCCACGTTTATGCAAATTTACACTGTCAAAATCTTAAAAACCTTGAAAAAGGTATTCAAAAAACCCCGAGGTAATAAACTCGTGTTAGCACACCCTGTTCTTGTTAATATTTGCTCATTGAATCAATTTTATCCCCTCATTACATTAACTTATAGGGGAAGGTTTTTCATAAAAATTTAAACTCCTAACTTTACAACGAAGCTAACATTGTCGAGATAGGGAAATGTGAGGCCTAAAAAGTTTTTTTGAATTTTAAATCGCCTCAAAAAACCCCTGGTTCCTCTCATATTTTAATAAACTTTAACACATGCAAAATGCCATACACTCTAGAATATTAGGAGAGAGATAGAGTCCGAGTTGAGTGTCACAAGTTGGGGTCTCAGTTCAACTATTCACGCATTTATACTTATAGCAGCTACACAAAAATATTTCAGCTTTTATAAATTTCTTCACTCTTTATACAGAATTTATGAAGAACCCCTCCCCCTGGAAGGGTATTCTCTCTTTGTAAAAGCTGAAAAGAACAAATCTTTTTTAAAACCGTAAATCTATGAAACTTACGGAAGATTTTTAACTAGAGTGCAAATCCACGGTTTGTCTTAATCTAAATAGTTCATAAAGATCGTGCTATACACTTTTAGTATATATTAAACAGACATGCTTGCTCCTCTCTAACTTTAATTATATTAGATAAAGCTCAAAGCTGCCCTTTTTCAAAAAATATTTCTAGTTTTTAAAAATTTTAAAGAAATCAACTAATAATAAGAGAGAGATATTATCATCAAATAGATGTTATATATATAGTAGTATAGTGTAAAAGGTAAAGTTTAAAAAACATGAAATTATTGATTCCCAATAAGAAAAAAGATATCCTTCGCTGGAAAAATAAATTGAGTCGACGGAAACATTTACACTCAAAAGGGGCTGATTAGTATAGAAAGTCTACTAACTTTCGTATTGAATTCTTACTTCGTTTTTCAAATTTGAAAACCTCATGGTAATTTTTTAATTCTATAACGCCAGGGTATGCTACCCCGGGTTTTTTGGGTCGGGGTTTTGTAGGGTTTTTTGCGTTTTTTGGGTACCTTTTCAGCTTGGGGTTTTAGGGTTTTTAGGGTTTTTTGGGTTTAATTCAATTTAAAGCTTTAGGAATCAAAATTTTCACAAGCTGTCAATCTCAATGTTTTTCTCTGATTGAGATACACCATATTTTGCATTTATACCCTTAAAAAGATGAATAACAGTTATATAGACTTTTGCTTGACATAGAGTCCACTTCTATGACCCTTAGTTGAAAAACCCAAAAAACCCAGGGTATTTGGGTTTTTTACTAAAAAAAACCCGGGTTTGTTGTACCCTGCATAACTCTCTAAGGTGTTTATTTTTTTTACTTTTTTTTCTAACCAAAGTTCAAATATTTATGTTTCCTATCCTTCTAATGTTAATATTTCCTTATCTTTTAGTTTTACACACACACGCTTGTTTGTTTCTTTGAATTTTAAAAAATAAACAAAATTTTTAATAAACAAAAAAGAAACAGCCACAGTTTCCGAATCAATATGATGTACCATGTACCTATGTTAAAATGATGTTAAAGAAGTATTAATGATTATTGTGATGGAGAAGGATGAAACTAAATACAGCTTGAGCCTGCTGCCTCCATGCCCAAAATCAGCCTATGATAAAATTTATAGTTATAATCTCTTAACGATTAGTTAAGTAAGTTTCAACAACTAGTTAACTAATGTCAGAGGAAATTACAATGAATAACTCATATTTTTCGTACTCATCCTCAAAAATATAATTACATAAATAACACAAATTAGTAGTATGCTGTCCTTCTAACCTAAATGCATTCAAAGCTAATTTAGAAACCCCCAGGGTTCTAAAATAAAACACGTTTGTAATATGCAAAACTAAATATTAGATACACAACATCAAACTAAATTTTCAATATTTATGTTAAGTAAATACATGAAAGTTAGTTTTGCTTAAAGTGAACTCATTCACTGGAGAGGAAAAAATAAAACCGGAAAATATTAAATTACCGTAAAACGCGATTTAGAACCCCCTCCGGAATAAATCCCCATCTCTCTTATCCTTCCAATGTTAAAAGTCCCTGTCTCCTCATGTTAAACTGGCTTCAATTATTGCTTTGAAACAATAACTCCCCATGGGGTTCTAAATCGCTTTTTACGGTATTTGAAATTCAAGACAATTTTAAAACTTCAAATTAAAAAGTGAAAGAACCTAAAATAAATTTCAGAATTTGATTCGACAAAATTTAGGGTTTTTGATGCCGTGCCGTTTTTTCTTATATTACTTATAATTGAAATAAGAGTACCTAAATTTAGAAGACTTAAGTTACCTCTATCAATTTACTTTTGTAGCTAACAGAAAGACTTGTAATGAGCCTTGTATCAGTACAACTTCAAAAAACAAAAAATTTTATAAGTTTTTGTACCTGTTGATTTCATTCTTTCACCTTTTCATTCTACATTCTTCTATTTACATTGAAGTTAAGCTGTCTCTTTTATTTAAAATGTTATGAAATCATCATTAATATTAGTTATATAGGTCTTATACGAGCAAAGAAAATAGTTTTGAAGGGATGTAATTAAAATGTCAACCACAAAGGGAATTAACTAAAATAAATAAATGTTTCAAGTACACACTTTTAAATTTTAATGAATAAATATTTCACAAGATGTACAAACAGTTTGAGTAAGTTATGCCCAAATATATTATTAATAAGTTATAGATATTAATTAAGATTTTATTAACACTTACTATTAAATGTTGCAATTGACCTGCATTTTACTACTAGTTAGGTATAATAATAAGAAATATTAAGTATAGTTAAGAGTATGTTAACTATATATATACAGATACGTTTATATGATTGAGAGAGTTTATTAGAAAAACCCTTGTACAGCCTCTTGCAATGCTACACTACCTTCAAACTCTATAAGCTACTTTTTACCCTATTCTAAAATTTGTAAAAATGTAATTTAAAGTTATGTTTGAATGCGAGTAGTTAGAGGTGCAAGAGTTGAGATAAATAATTTAAAGAAATAAATTATAGTAAATTCTGAAAGTAATTTTTAGTTGTTTTGAAACGTCATTTTTACTCACGAATCATGAATTAGGATAAAGCCTAGACGAGTGGATATTTTAATTTCTTTCTAGCTTTAATATAACACTACTGGTTTGTTCCTCATCAGGAGACTGCAATATATTAGTAGTATGGAATTATTATGAAGTATTATTACACATACATTGATAAATAAATTAGTAACTTAAAGATTTGACCTTTGGATCAGAAAGAAATGTTAGAAATCTGAAAAAACCTTATAAATTTTTGGCAGCCATCCTCAAGAAAATTGTAAATTTTGCAGTAGTAACTGACTAGGAAATTGGAAGTCCATAAACAGTAATACTTTCATAAAATATAGATAGGTTATTATGAAATCGATTACAATTGCATTCCAAACTAGCTTACTTTTCTGATCTAAAATCACACCTTTAAATTATGTATGTGTAATATATACTTATAAATCCTTCTTTTCAAATGAGTTAATATTTTATTGCAGTCTCCTAACGATCAAGGGACAAATTAATGTTCTAAAGCTAAAGCAAAGAAAATTAAATATCCACTATTTAAAGTTCTAACATATTATTTTTCTAAATATTGTCCTTCCAAATATTCCCCAATACCTTATAAGGCTTTTCTCCTACAAAAAAGGGTGTTTCTGGACACTACACCTATCATCATCATCCCCACCTACTTTCAATTTTTAAATGAATTTGATTATTTTTGATGCGTTCAAAACCAATTTTATTCGTATAGGTGACCATGACTGATGTTACAAGTGCTTTTACACGAAAATAAATTTAAATAATGAATTTTATATAGTATGTGAGATATAATAAATGACTTAAAAAGGATTGGAGACACACAACTTGTATGAAGAAGGTCCTGAAGCTTCGTCCGCCACAATCTGCGCATTAGTATTCAATGGAAGGGGATAATTGATCAATCCATGACCAATCCCTTCCAGAACAAAGACTGGAATAGAGACATCATTAGCAAATCTTTGCATTACGGAACGGATCAACTGGGGATCATCCGGGTCGGTAAAATCCCCGAAAACCACAGCCGCAGCCCCATCAAACAATTTGGCAGCCACAAACCAATTCAATTGTCCTTCCAAATCAAAACCAGTCTCTCGGGTGTTTTCAAAAAACAATATTTTTCCGATTGTCTCCATCTTCCAATGGGTTCCAAAAGTGTTTCCAACGAGGGACATGTTCCCTCCTGTAACTTGCGAATTAATAACTTCAATGGGACCATTTGAATCCAGACGGGTGAGGACTGGTTCACAAATCCTGTTTGTAGTGTTGAAAAGAAGGTTCCTCAATTGGACCATTGGTTCACCATCAGGGTCATAGATTCCAGTTGCGATTGCCTCCAGCGTAGCTCCATGCAATGTTGGCCAGTTGTATTTGTGGATGATGTAAAGATGCAAGGCGGTGATGTCGCTGAAGCCGATTAAAATTTTAGGAGATGGTGGAGTGGTTGGAAGGGCAGCGTCAAGATATGGGACAAGTCGGATAGATCCAATTCCACCTCGGATGCACCAGATTACTTTGCAGTTGTCGTCAGTAAGAGCAGAAATTAAGTCATTTGCTCGGAATTCATCAGAGTTTGAATAAAAAGGGTCCGGAGGTCCGTAGATACCTTCAGTTATTTGGGCAACTAGTCCCAAGGATTCCACGTACGCTTTAACAAGTTCCAGGTTTTCTGGTTCTCCACTACTTCCAGGAGCTACGATTCTAACCACGTCTCCAGCTTGAACTTTTAAATCCTTCATTTTTAGAACACGTTTTCCGAAAAGCTGATATTAGTTTCCGAAATTTTGGTAGAGTTTTGTAGGTCTTTCAATTGAGTTGAGAGTTGAGACTTTGAATGTGCCTGGAACTACTTTTTTTCCCCTTTAAATACTTTAAATTCAAGCATTATTTAACTAAGAAATAACAATTAAATGTATTTCCAAATCTTTAAATATTTGGTAGGAATTGCCACACTATAGTATTGAGTTTACAGTTGACATTTGTTTGTTTGGTTTGAGCTACATGTCTACGATGATATTTAAACTTTTGGTGGATACATCGTCAACAAAGGGACCATTTAATCTCAGTTTGTTTTATTTAGTAAATCATGAAACAAAAGTTAAAATTCTATGCTAACATAGTTTTTATTTACTTTAGATATGCATTAAACGTTCCTTTTTTGACTGAATTGGTTTGCTCAAGTTTTGTAACCAATTTCTAATTATAGTAATTAGTAGGCTGAACGAGTTTGCTTTACCACTTATGAGTTAAACTTATAGCATGTAATCAATAAATAAATTGGCTTAGCACTTAAAGCAGAATGGCACGTAAAAACCCCCAAAATTTTAAACGAACAATCAGAGCTATTGGATAAGTACTTGAAAAACATAAACAATTTCAATTCCAGCATAAAAAAACTTTCATCTCTAATTATATAATGTTACGAGCTGTGTCTTTGTTGCGAAATTATTGTTTGGATAACAATAATTGATTATAATTGCTCCAAATTTCCAGTGTTAAGAAATCCTTTGTCAATGAATCGAAATCGAAGTTTAACATTATTATCCAGACTCATAAATACTTAAATGTTAATTCCTTATAACTGCTTAATTTAGAAACCCCCAGGGGCACTTCTTTTCAGTCTAAACCCTCTAAAAAGACCTTGGACTATTTAGGCACTATAGTAGTAATACGGCGTCCGGTCCCTTCGGCGAAACATTTTCAAAAATTGTTGGACATCTTTGAGCGATTGCTTATTTTGTTATTTGTCTAATATGAGGGTAAGTCCGGGGAGGGGGTTACTAAAGTGGTAAATACGGTATGTATGTCGCTTTTTACAGGGTTTGACGAGCCCTGGACTCGCGTTACAGAAAAGACGCTAAACCCTAAATAAATCCAAGAACTTAACCTGGAACTACTTGCATACACTAAGTACGAACACACGCTTATAGTATAACCTTGAATATTACGATATTGGTAAAATTAATTCAAATCCTTCCTCTCCAATTACAAACTCCCCATCGTAATAAATTTTAATTTCTTGTACTAGATTACAATAAGTTTTTTGTCATGTTTTCGGATGATTTGTTTATGAGAAACAGTTAATTTTTGAGTTCAAGTAATTCATTCAAACTGGTTTGTTAACATCCTAATTATATATAATAAAATCGAGTTATTTATTTGATGGGTTTTTTCTTTGTCTTCTCAACCATTTCCCGATTCCGAATCTTTTCTTTGCAAAAGGCATAACATGGCATTTACATACGATGCAAATAACTAGAAGCTTTTAAAAGTATTCCCCTTCCTTACTGAAACCTTCCGCACCGACATAATTGAAGTGCCGTTTTGTAGAGGTTATATCGCCCTACTCGGTGCAGAGTCAAACTCCGAGATCAGGGTTCAACGTAGAGAAAATCCAACTACTCCATTAGAAAGAGGATAATCCCAACCTGAGCAGTTTGTATAGGTTTGATACTCTGTTTAGACCTCTTGAAGGAAAGGTCAGAGGTTGTACACCGGTTTTTTTTTAAACTTACAGGGAGAGCTAAACACTGCGCTGTACTAAATGCGTCAACCACCAAACCGCGTGTTTTTCAAAGTCACTCTTGCGGCAAAGAAAAGTGGACTATACACTTTTTTTGTTGAATTTCAAAAGTTTGTAAATAAATAAACATAAATACGACCAAAAATTTGGCTTTAAAACCTTAGCATCATAATTTAAATACCTAAAGGATCTGGGTTGCTGCTACTCCTTCATCCTTCAACAACATTTCCAACTTGTTTTTTTTAATTAACATTCTTTATTTAATTGCTTTTTTTTGCTTTAAAGATAATTAAAAGCTGTACTTCTAAATGTTCAAAGCTCATCTCAAACATTTCTGAACATAAATTTAAAAAAAAACTCTTTGTCAGACGCAATGGCCACCTCATCTGCCTCATCACCATCATCACCACAAGACCTTCAAAATGCTCCTGTGCTTGATCCACGCACCAATAACCGGCTATTTAAGGACTTCCGACTAGTATTGGAAGAAATATTCAACACTCCAGATCAGCCAAATGAGATGACAAGCAAAGCAATTGGAATGAAACTGTTTACGTAAGTTTTTTGAAGCTAGCCCCACCCATCCTGTACATGCCGTCCGGTCCTCTTGTTTCAAAATAATTTCATTTTTTAGAGCGATTTACGACATAATGCAAGAGCCAAAAACTGCTTGTGAGACTAATCCAGCAGCGGAAATTTACGCAGAAATAAAGAGGTACTTGGAGGAGTTTCTGATCCAAAACATGCAGGTAATTAGTTAAAGAGGTTAAAGTAGAGTAAATATAGTTTGCTCATTTAAATTGAAATGTTCATTCTATAATTTAATTTTAGATTGGAGAAGCGTTAAAAGGGAAAGAAGCACTGACATATTACAGTGAACTGTGGGAACGCTTTCACTTAATCTCAAAAACGCTGAACTCTGGGTCCGGCAAGTTGAATAAGTCAGTGAAACATTTTTGTTTGAAATTTTGGATAATGAGACGAGCAAAAAGAATATGAAAAAAATAATGTTTTAATCAATTCATGCAGGACATACATCAACAGTAACAGAAATGACGGAGTCAAGAAAGACGATTATGAAATTTACTGGCTTTCATTAATCACTTGGAAAGAACTCGTTTTCGAAAAACTTCATCAAGAAGTTACAGATGTAATACTGGATTTGATAGACAAAGAAAGAGGAGGGGAGACAATTGATGGTAGTGCTATTTCTATAGCTCTTGGCTCTTACGTTGAGCTAGGTACGTTTTAATGGTCTCCGGGGGCTTATATAATTATACATTTACACTTTTAATGATTAACTATTCTTCATTTTAAAGTTGTTTCAAGAAATTTTTTGTTTACCTGTGAATAGGGATTGTTGACAAAGAAGAGAAGGCACATTACACTCAAGCCGAGTCAATTTATAACGGTATCGAAAGGGAGGAGCCGCATCTGACTATTTATCACAAACACTTCGAGAATCACTACTGGAAGACAACAGAAAGTCTTTATATGAAGGAAGCAAGAGACTTTTTGAAGGAGAATACAGACTTCGATAAGTGCACCGAACAGGTGATTCTAGTTCTAATTATATGTCCAAGACTTTTAGTTCGAACTAAATTTTTTAACTGACGGATATTTTAATTTTTAGTTTTTTTGTATTTGTACTTTTTCAAGTTTTTATTTTCAATGATTTAGATGCAAAAACGCTTGCAGGATGAAGAAAAAAGGGCTGAAGCGTACCTTCACAAAAGTACGGGGGAAAGAGTAAAGAAGACATGCCAAGTTGTGTTTAGAATGATTTCGGACTCATGCTCCGGATGGAATTCCTCTCTCTATAAGTACGAAGCTTCAGCCCAATAATGTTCTTGATTTCAAACAAATATTGAAGGTCACGCCCCATATTTTCCACGCGTGTGCTTTATACGTCCGAATCTTTCTTAAACAATGACACACGTCCTTAATAGAGTTAACACTAGTTGATTTCATTTTCATTGCTAAAGCTTTCGTACAATCTTGAGTTGTCTTTGGCAGGAGGCTCTACAATATATCCTTATACCTCATTAGAATGATCATTAATTATTACCCCATTCCATACACATTGTTAAAGAAACTACTCACACCTTAAAATTTTGACCTTCGTATCAGAAAAGTTATCAATTGTAAAAATTTATCAATTTGTAATCGATTTCATAATAATATACTGTATAGAAAGTGTTACTGATTATAGAATTACAATTATTCCTTTATTCCTGAGGTGCTATATAGCAGAGTTAAGATAATTCTGTTAGTCTTCCGCTTTCTTCTCTTCTGCTCTTTAGATTTCAGGATGAAAGTAGTTTACATGTAGAATAAATAAAGGTCCGGGGGAACACTTTCCATAGAGTTTGAATCAATTTTGTTTTATTTCTCGTAC
>JAQGBU010000332.1:0-35097 GCA_034698605.1 Isotoma decorata
TAGCTTACAAAATACAGTGTGCAGAATGGTTCTACAGAATTAGAATGCAGAACCTTGTGTTGAAATTCTCTACAGAAACTTTCTGATTCATTTTGTGATGAATCTTTCTTACGAATCTTTCTGATTACATTTCTCTTAAGACCCTCTTCAGGTTTTCTGTTTGACATTTTCGGTCATGAGCGAAGTTAAATTTTTTCTGTCAGAATTCTGCACAAGTTTTTTGGTCGGGTAGAACATAAGTGTAGTTATGTTGTGTACTAAAGGGAAAGTGCGTGCCAGGAAGATCTTTGTCATCAGTGAATTTTCAACATCTCGAATTGCCAACGGGTATTTGTGTGCTACAGTAGCAAATAATAATGCTGGTTGGGATCCAGTTCAATTATTTCTATTTTCCCATTTCTGTCATAAAAACGAATGTCAAGGACAATGTCGATTGTGTAGCGGAGCAATTTCCTGCTTTGCATCGCTTGTAACTCGTTGGCTTTTATGTATGCACAGAACCACAGAATAAGGATTTTGGTTAGATTCCTCTAGGGAAAGTTTCTTGCTGGATCCAAGAATTCCATCTTTTCTGACTCTGCGAATTCTCTGGAGATTTCAATACGCAACTTTACTGAAATTTTCATTAGTTCTTGACTTAAGGCTTTGGGGACTTTTTGGATTATGTTGAAAACAAAGGAAATATTTTTGTCGATCTCGGCTTTCCTTCTCCTAATGGAACTTCTGATGCTTTTGTATCGATTTGTTCATTCTAACCCTAGTTTCCATGAATTCAAGGCTTATGTGCCTTTGTTTCAGAGAAAGTAGAAAGGCCTGTTTACTCTAATGAGAATTTGCTGAATCCTTATCTTCCAGAAGCAAGCAGTAGGTTAGGCATTAATGGAATTTACCTTAGCCTCGGGAAAGGGATGTATTTAATGGATGAAGACTGCCTTGGTTGATTACTCCGATTTAAGTTTAATTAGCTGCTTGAGCCAGAGACCATGTCATATCCATTGGCTTTTGAAATTATTTACGCTCTCCTTGGTTCAAGTTAATTTGCTATGTAAACCATTTCTTTGACTTTTGACTGAGTGACTTGCAGTTGGAAATGGCACAGGTAATTTGGTATTGTAACAAGTAGGGGGTAGTTTTCAGATTTAATTAGTATTTTGTATGATTGAACACTGATTCTTGTTTACGACATTTGTATGAAGTTTAGTAAGGCTACTTGACTTTCCTTTGAATTCAGGTGTCCTAATTAAGTCAATTATAGTTTTGCTTCAAACTGAAAAGGTAGAAGTATTCATAGATTACATGCTTTTTTGATTTTTGGAAAGTCACACCAGAAAATTGGCCATAAAAGTTGAAGTGTGACGTGACGACTGAGTGGTGGGTACTGCTCACTAAATCGGCACTAACTATTACAGGATCTTTCCTTAAGCGAAACAAGAAGGCTTAGGTTCCGGTAATTCATGCAGCTGTTGTGTGCTGTATATAAGCTTTCTTTGTTGTTTCCTCTTTGTTTTAGGGTCGTGGATTACACAACCCAATCATATTATCGTCATCTTCATCACCATTTGCAAGAAAACAGAAAAGAAGCTTTCACCAATTTATGCCTCCTCGGCACGGTTCTAAGTAATAAGTGTAGACTATAATAACAAAGTGTGGTTGGTAGTTATTTCTGACCTCAAAAGCAAACTCGGTCATATAGAAGGCTTTTACCCTAGAAATGGTTGTTTGATATCGTGTCGTAACTCTCATTTGTTCCCCGTTAATAAAATGAGAAAAGTGGTAACATTCATGATTCGGCTGTCTAGTCTACATTGTACTAGAAATGTTTAGCTGGTAGTAAATTCAATGAAAAACCTAGTGAATAATATGCTCCTTTGTCTCATAGTATCAACTTAAAATTGGAACTTACTCATGTGTCACTTATTGAGAAGAAAATACTGAATTTATTCACCCATAGTATAAAGTGTAGCACAAGTTGTTACTGAAATCACACCACCACCCAGAATGATGGTATGCATGAAGAATCAAATTTAATAACGTCTCTTTTTATTAGCTTTACAATTTAGTTAGTTCAAGCTTACAATTCTTTCTAACTCGTTAAATACTGCCAATTAACACTGGGGAAAGCGAAATGCACAAATTGGATTTAATAAGGCATTTTGTTCGCTTTTTCTGTGTAAAGTGAGTGGTTACTTTTTCAGTCTAGTATTGTAGTGTGATGGCAGTTAAATCTAAAATGTAGAGTATATTTTATTCTTTAGAAATCGGAGAGACTATTTTTCGATTATGGACTCTAGAGTCTTGGGGAATATCCCAGGATTTATCTTTTGGAATGCATTTGTATTTCATATTCCCCAGTGCCAAGGATGTTTGAGTTTTTTTTAATAGATTGCATGGCCAGAATGACCCAATACCTCTTTCATGTCACGACTCTTCTACCTTTAACTTTCCTACAATTACATCTCTGTAGATTGCACATTGTGTTTAACTACAAACTTCTTAATTGAAATGGAAACGCAAAGGAAGTTTCTTCTGTGAAATCTTGCCTATTGCTAGCTATAAAAATAAAGCGTTCAAGAAGTTAAAACGACAGGAAAGAACATTTGGAGCAAAAAGCCATCTCACGACCTACATTTATTGGACCAACAGGACTCTTAAATTTCAATCATTGAAGTCGTTTTTGTCCACGCTTTGGGAATTGAATCGCAAAGTTTTGTGCGCTCATCTCTTAGGTCGCATTATTATACGGATTCAGCATGAAACAATTACTTTCATGTTTAATTATTCTTGCAATGTACATTTGTCTGCTTGAAAGCTTCTTACTACTTTTTTTATAGCACACTACTGAACATTTTTTTCAAATGATGGCTTTTCCTATATTATTATTTGCTTTTTTCAACCCTTTTTAGAAGGCTTTTGAGCAAATGTAAACAACGTAAAAGGATACGTCACGAAAATAACCCATTGTAGGTTGTTGTGCCGGAAGGGAAAACTTTTCGAGGAATGATTGTTTTCAGAAAAGATTGAAAGATTGCTTTCACCGCCTACGTACATACATCTAGGGCTTCTTTGCTTTGCTTTCATCAATTATTCATAAATCCAAAAGACAAGCAGAGTGAGGAGTACAGCTTAGTAGTGACAAGGTCGAGGTACCTACAGTTACGGCACATGTGTGGGGGTGACGTGTGACCATGGCAAAGCAATGATGTGCATGATAAAACCAAAGTACATTGGATTACTTAAAGGTGTTTTTATGCCTTGCATCATGTGCAGATTATGAGTCTTCTTAAGTATGAAAATAGATACAGATAAGATGCTATTCCATAACATCTCCTTGTCTATGTAAACCAAAGCAGGTCAAGGAATCTGGGCCGGTGTGGTGTAGTTTGGCACGGAAGGAAAGAACATGAATTTTGTAAAATTAACCCGACAGATTGTTTAACCTTGCACTGCTACAACAACTACTACTTCACTACTGGCATTCCGACGTTTAATGATTATTGCTGATTGCATATAAAAATGTACAGTGTATGATACCTTAATTCATATTTTCTTTCGGATCTTTGCTTTTCCTTCAGATTTGAGATGCTATGCCAATGTACTTTGGTTTAAGATTAGTTACTTACTGTGTGTATGTGTGTGTGTGGTGAAAAATAGTAATTTGTTCAAGGCAGTTAAATCCGGCACGGGAGTACACTCGGTGGGGGTTTTTGGATCGTGACATTTGTCTATCTATGAATATTGTGTTTGTCTTATATGTGCATCTTCCTGGATCTTACAAAGATGGTAAAGAAAGTATAAGAAAGCATTAGTATGGTAATAAGGACTTGGTCGATGCTGATGGTGGTAAGTTGGTATAGTTATTCAATTTAAATTGCTTTCATGGGTCGGTCATGCCTCACAAATCCTTGAGGATGGATAAGCACCACACTACTACCTATATTATACTAAGAATTCAAGTCTAGGCTGAAGGCGTACTAGAATATGTACATACTCACTTGAAATTTGTAGGTCTAGGTCTTTTACTTTTAAAAAACGTTAATAGCCCACGCAGAGTACATCCAAGACATTCTTCAGTAGTAAAAGCAATTGCACTGAGCTACTAATACTCCCTTTTATTTCATTTGGACTGTGAAGGCGAGTTGTTCATCTTGTGGGAAATTAAGCGAGTTTATTGGAGAATAATACTAGAGAAAAAGAAAGATTAATCTTAATTGAGGATTGGGATTTGGGGATGCAAATATTTCTTTCGGTTTCGTCTGCTTTGACTTTATATTTATTATCCATCCTTGAAAGAGACAAGGACCAACACCATTGAGTGCTGTGGTAATGGTATTTTGTCACTTAAATTGCATTCCCATTTGCACATTATACTTCACCAGAAGTCACCAGAAACCGACGACATGTTCCACTCCTGACACACATCTTGACATGTATTCATTCATTCAACCCACCATCCTCTGTACTACTACATGTTGCTAAAGATAAGTCAACTGATCCTCGTGTTATTAAAAACAAGAGTGAGTAAGATAAGAGGATTTGCTAGATGAGATGAGTTGGTCTAGGCTAGTAACGGTACGTGGTATTGGTAAATGCGTTAAGAATGCTAATAGAATGGTAAACAGGAGTGTAATTTTGCATACTGGTTGAATTTAAGTCAAAGTTTAGGAGAGGATGAGACATGACATGACAGATGACAAGAAAAAAAGACTGATGATGCGACGAGACGAGACGAAGGGCTTATTGCTTATTTAGTTATATTTTGTCCTTATTATTAGTCACTCTAATAACTATTATAAAAGTTATATGAGATAGCCTTCAAATTCTTGGCTTTTCTACCCATGGAATTTCAAGAAGGACACATCACTAATGCATACCAGTTAAACATCTACCTTAGAATATTCTTCACAGGAACCAATCTCTTTGTAAGGGTCAGACAATGGAGTAGAAATTTTCCATGATGATATTCGTAGTATGGTTGTAAAACTTGTAATCGTTGACACCAGTGCAGTGGTACCACAATCCATACTTAAATGTATTCAGTAGTCGATTATTATATATTTTAACTCATATTATTAGCTTTGGCCAACCTCGAAGATGAAGTATTGGGTGAAAGTCAACATTTTGGTAAAAAATTCTTTGGAAAGTTCCAAATATTATATGGAAATTGTAATTGAAACTGAAATGCTTGAAATGGCATGACATTTTATTTATTTTATTTGAACATACCATGTCCATCCCACTACAAGAGTGTATTGTGGCTGTAATAGCACAAGGAATAGTCAGGCATGCTGAGGCAGTTTTATCATGCGTGTATTTATTTAAATTTTTGCGTGCACATAATTTCCCATGCTGACTGAGTTTTCTAGTCTATAGCTTCTATTAAAGATTGTCCACCTACTTTTGTCGTTTTATCCAACTGTAATTGTGAATTGTTTTATTCGAATTGATTTATTAACCCATTGGAAACGGTAATTGATTATATCAGCCACGCATTTTTATTTTTTATTTATTTAGATAATACAGTGTGTAGCCCACTGTAAGCGTACATTGTGGTTATTGCATTGCAAACCTACCACACCACATTTTTGTGTTAAGATCGCTCCTAAAGTATATTTCTAGAAATTAGTTCATCATCGATTTTTTATAAATAGAAAAATTTTCAACGGGGTGGTCATAAAATTACAATGTGGGTGAGGTTAATTCGGTGCACAGTGCATTTTGAATGAAAATATACAAGTCCTATGAATTGTATTGTTGATTGTATGCAGAACTAAAATTATCATCCACTAATATGATGACCTCTGACCTAGGCATAAGTAAGGAATTTTGCATGACTATAACTAAAGGTGGCTCATAAAGAATGCCTGATTGAAGTTTTGGGATTAATTGGACTATTTACATAAATGTGCTGGATTGGTGTAAAGTTTCATGAAACTCAAGGAAAAAGCTGAAAATAGTTTAAACTTTGTCAACTAAGGCGAACTTTGAATTCTTTGAAAGAAAACAATTACAATTAGGGAAAGGGCTGGTGGTGGTCCGAAATAGATAACAAGGAAAAAAACAAAAGAAAAAGTAAATCATAAACAGAAGGTTCAAATGGCATGGTTAAACTACGTAAATGTAATAGAATACACTTGTTTTTTAAATGTAGGCGTAGGCGTAGGACTGGCAAAATCAACGCCACTTTAATTGTTTATCTAAAGGTGTTATGTGATCTTGTAAAAACATTTTCTGACAAAATAATGATCACGAAGGAAATAAAAAACCTGACCAGCTTTACCTAATGAATATATCTGATCCCTTATTGGTGGTTTATGTCCCAAAGAATGAAGAAAATATGTGTCATTTTATGAACCATTCCCGTAATTCGTTTATTTTAGTCACTCACTGCTTATCAATTTACATCATTATGGTAATTGTAAAAAGTATCAAATGTGAAATGTCAGTTTTCAAACGTAACATATTTCTATTTACTTGGAACATTTCAGGAATTGCGTCAAACTGAGTAAACGCATTTATAAAATATCAATATCAAATTTTGTTTCAGAAAGAGGACCATGTCTAGGACGAGAGGAGATCGAGGCATTGATGCAAGAGAAGAAGTGGGTGGGAATCCAGACGTTGAGAAATATTATGAAGTCGAGAAAATTCTTGACAAAGCAGTGAGACCCTATGACGGAAAGGAATACTATTTAATCGTTTGGAAGGGGTACAATGCGTAAGTTTCGAAGTATTTTTAGATGACATGAGTTGTGTGGGAGCAACAAATTTGACCATACAAACTGAGTTATCAATTCCAAAAACTTCCAAACATTTGCTTGCGTTAGGATCAGAATATTTAGGTGTTTTGAGAGTAATTTTCAATTGTTTTATTTCTGGCTGACTTCAGTTCATTAATAAATTAGGCAAACAAAGCGTAGTTGTTGTGATGATGGTTGTTTAAGATTTAATGGCTCCACTTGTTTTTCTAACTCATATTATTTTTAAAGTCAACACTTTGTATCAGATAGAACTTTAATTGCTTCAAAATATTTTCTGACAAATTGTCAAAGGTTTAATGATTAGTCGTACTGTTTTGTGTGTAAATGAAAATATCCATTAGTTATTCCATCTGAATATCGAAAGTACATGTTGAAAAGCAGTTTAGGTTTACAAGCAATCGTTAATTATAAAGTAGGGTTTTGATATTCCTTTCAATAATATGTCAAATAAACTTGTGTGTCCTTATAGTGATCATGACTCTTGGGTGTCCAAAGAGGATTTATATTGTGATGAAATGCTACAAGAATTCGAGACATTGCAAAAAGAGAAAGCAGATCTGAAGGCAAGCAAGCCGAAGAAAATGGTTAAATTCTCTGAAAAACCCGTTGTCCATAAATTCCAAAAAGATCAATGCCGTGATGTGAGGTTCAAGAATTTAAAAAGTCGTCGTGAGGTAAATCCATCACTATCACATACATGTGGAGGTTATGGAAAAAGTTACAGTACAGTAAAACTTGATTTAGATCCCCGAGCAGTTGATTTTATTGTTACAAGAATAAAAAAATGGTCAAAATTACTCCCCGTTTGTCGACTGCTTCTTAACAAAGTTATTGAAACTATGTTGGGAACTTCCCCAACTGTCAAATGCTGATTAGGATGAGTAATAAATCATTCGAAAGGTCTCTCTTAGCAGATCACTTTTGGTAATACATTATGCTGCCCAAATTGAGATTTGAGCGAGATATCTGGCGTCGAATGGGTCAGTTTCTATAAAGGTTGTTAGCAACAACAGCAACTATCTTCTTATAGAATTTACCTTGTAATAGTGCTTTCTAAACAAAAATGAGATTTAAGAGTTTAATCCTCATCCATTAAAATCAATTCATTTAAAATTATGGAACATTGTATCGCCATGTTCATAAAAATGATATATTTTACATTAATTCCTGATCTGAAGTGGTGAGCAATGCACTGATAAAAATTAAACATGTATTATGCCTTAGCTTTCGTCTTTTGGAAATTTCAAGTTTAGGTTTATTCTATAATATTGTGTTAGGTACCCGAAGCCCCCCCCCCCACCTTACAACTGTTCTCGAATACACAGCATGTTTGCAATAATTCCCCCCTTCAGAAAACACATTTTACAATTATGGTTTCTTTCAGTGTTATTTCAAGTTAACTCACGTTAACGTTCATGGAAATTAAGTTCGTTCGAACAATTACGAATGGTTTGGATCGAATTTGATAAAACAATTCATTTATGCATGTGAGATTACATCTCCTATAAATATATAGATCTCATAGATATATGGAGGATGTAATCTCACATGCATAAAAAAATATTATCATCTTCATTTAAAAGCAATATAATTATATCTTTCAAAACTTGTATTATCCCTGTCCACGCCGATAGGACAAGTAATGCTTTGACCGTAGTTCATACAAGGAAGGGTTACAGGTTAGGTTTGGCTATCCCATAAGTGTTCAAAGTGCCAAGCAAAAATGTATTTCACAATTTAATGAATTTCCAGATGGGTGTTTTCAAAATTTTGATTGTAATCCTCGATAAACGCGAGGATGCTTTTGAAAATTGTTGATAAGCTTGGAAATTCGAAAATGTTTACTTTCTCTCGGCGTAATGTAACAAAATTGTTCAATTTTGTACAAAGAGGAGTTTTTAATTAATTCAAAAAAAATTGTGTGCACAGTTTTAAGTCCCCCCGAAATAGCCACCCTATCCAAACAGTTGCCCGTCCCATTTTGAAGGGTAGTGACATTAAATCCCCGAGGGGCTCTATTCGATAAATACGTTAATTAAAGTTTTGTAATGTTGTCTCTTGAGCTTTGATATGCAGCCTTTGTAAATTTCTGCGTACTTATCATCGCAAACGGATCAACCCATTAGATTCATTCAAAGGCATTTTGTCTGCGATTGCATATCTTGACAAAGTCCATTCTTTAAAAAAATAAAGCTAAAGAATAATCAATCCAGCATTACATGACTTCTGAAACCTTAAAGACTTATAAAAGGTGAGTCCATGAAACGTATAAGTGCATTTAAGGGATCAAAAGTTGCTAACGAAGTTCATAGCAACTGGCCCATTCGACCAAAGATATCTCGGTCAAATCTCAATTTGGGCAACATAATGTATAATCAAAAGTGAGCTGCTAGAAGAGATCTTTCGAACGATATATTGGTCATATTAATCGGCATTTGACAGTTGGGGGAGTTTCCGTGTCAGAATAAAATTCCATAGAGATCTAAATCAAGTTATAAGTATTTTCTCAATTCAGAATGTAGCGAATATTATAGACATGAGCTGCATTATATTCTATTGTGTATTTCCTGTTTTCAGAGGAACCGTAAATTGCTACACAGTCATTACAGGATTTATCATCAGCAACAGAATTTTTCACAGACTAATTGATTTTTCAACTCAACGGTATTTTTTATACTTCGACTAGCTGCCAAGTAAGAACTCAAATGCGTACCATACGTCAAAGAAGTTTATTTCGATAGATAAGGCTGAACTACATTAATAATTGAAGAAATTGTAAGCTGTTTGGCAGTTTTGTTCCACTTTTTGATTTTTCCGTGTGACTCTGGAGTAAACGAAGGTATGGCGAATGATGGTCACTTTTCCAATTTATTGATAAACTTCTTGCAAAAGAGTTGACTGAATTTTTTATGTTCAAAAATATAGCTTAAAGGTATATGTAAATAAGCAATTATAATCATTCTTGTAACAACAACACAATAAGCATATCCTGGTGATTGATTTAAAAGTAAATGACATTTGAAATAACAAAATAAAAGCATTGGAAAATAAAGGGAGAAATAATTAGATACTATCTGCCTGAGGTTAAAAGTGGTTGAGCCAAGTAGAAAGATAATTGCACATTTTCCTTCTTTAATGAAATGCTTAGTGTTATTGAGCATGAGCCACCGACCTGGAAGATAAACACTAAGCAGAACTAGGACAAGTGGGCAGATGGACAATGCTATTAGTTTAAAAAGGACACCGGGTGTCCATTCCAGATGCCCAAAGCGGGTGGTGGTTGTTAACTTCGTCCACTTACTTTTAGCTTACAGCCGCTTGACCCATTTCAGAAACAGTGATTTGAGACCAGATTTATTATTACTGTACTAGTTCAAAGACCTAATAGGTTAACCCTAATGTATAGGTTGGACTACCACATCATCTTATCTAGATAGGGACAAACTGCGTAAAAGTATTTATAAGTCATTCTCTTACCACTAAATCCACTTACTCCAGAAACGTTCCAGAAAGATAGAATAGAACCTGCTAGCTCGGCTAAGCTTGACTGCTTCACTTGAGAGCACAATTTTATCCATAGGCTTTGCTTCTTACTGCTTGTCCATCATAGAATCATCTCCTCCAACGACTCAGCTATATATCAGGTCCTTAGAATAAGTTAACCCAAAAAACTACTACGTTCCTCCAAGATTGCCCGGAAGCCTTTTAATAATATTCATCCAATTCCATGTCGAATCTCATCCTTACTCAGTCACTACTAACTTCCGACTTTCCTTAATACTGAATCCTCAGAGCTGAGCAATCTTAGCATTAAAGCGAATTTATTACAACCAGGTCCCCATGATTTCAAAGTCAGCAGCATTAATACGTTCCAAAACGTATTATCATATTCTTAGGGCGATAAGGAGTTACAAACGCCTTGAAATAGAAATAATATCTACTCTGTCAATATTTGTGTAATTTAAATAAACACAACTGCAACTTCTGTAACCTACTTAAGTACTTCAAGCACCATGGATGAATGACTGAGGGAAGTTTATTTACATAGCTAAATGGAATTCTATACGAGTTTTCAACTTTCTGATTATTTTCGCTGATGAATAAGTGAAAGTTTTAAGCAACTAAAGTAAAGATTTCATGTACCTTAAAATCTTCGTAAGGAAAGATGACTAGAAGGAGAGAAAGAGAATAAGAAGGCACAAAAGTAAAGCATCGAGCCGAAGGATTCAAGGATTTTATTCAATTTCGTTCGTAATTTTACCAAGACTACTTTATACTTACTACACAGACTGTACAACCGTAATAAATCATGCACTTATCTCTCTAAATATTATTATTCTTATTATTATACATTATGCGTTCAATCTTGTGAGGAAATAAGCTATATATGCTTCTCAAGGGGGTATTATATCCCTGAAAAAATACATCCAGCCGTAATAGATCCAATCAGATTGGCATTTTATTTATCTAAGTAAAATAACGGTATTAGGAGAGAGTGAAAGAAAGCAGTCCGTATGGAGTTTGAACCAGGAAACGGAATAAAATTGGTACTTAAGTTACAACTTTTGCTTTCTAGGGATTTACGATGCATTCTATTTTCCATTTCACAGGACTTACCGATCTTAAAGCACAAGTTAGCAAGTCTTGGGAAATGACTTGGTCTGAACGGAGATGACATACTTATTTGATTTACAGTTGAGAATTTCACCAGTTTCTCTCAAGAAGTAAACAAACCTCTGGAGTATTTACTGGACCGTTGGTAATAGGTTCTTACATTTCAACTGTTAAAATACCCTTGGGCAGAGATATACCCGTGGCTGCGTGAAGGACACAATGAGTCTAATTTAAGTCATCTTTGTTCTTACCTGATACTCGAAAATCTATTTAAGCTTAGGTTTATAACTAGAGATGACTAGGCATCTGTTTGGATAAAGAAAAGGGGTTAAACCTCAAAGCATGCACTTAAAATAAAAGATGAAAGCACCAAAGTTAGAGAAACGGTTTACAAGCTTTGAAAAGTTTATGTCTTAAAGCTAAGAACAGAAGCATCAAGGATAAGTGTTAAATTAATAGAAAGTTAGAGAAAGTCGAGTAGTATTTAGTGAGTACCTCCGTATCTTTGTGGTTTTGTATGAAAATTCAAGGAAATTTAGTCAAATACTCCATACCTAACTAAGCATGTTAGTTAGCCTAAGTAACGTTTCGTAACCCCAAAGTAAAAGTATGCAATAATCCACACTAGTAAAACATTTTTCAGAGGCATGCAATGTCTCTAAGATAGAGAAAAAGTAGGGCGTAGCCTCGCAAATTGTGATAAAAATTCACACAAGTGACATCCGACAATTTAGATGTAAATACAAGGTAGCATTGTGCTGTTTTGGATAAGCTTATGTTTTCCCGTAAATCATAACTTATCATAAACATATTTATGTAGGTTACTACGCAGAGTAGCTTTGTGAAAGCAAGTTGGTTAGTAGTAGTAAGTAGTAGTAGGAGGAGGTGGTGGTGGTAGGTGGTGAGCAAAATAGAAGATGTGGGCTTTTCTTCGGGATTAATATGCAAAATGTCTCTTCCAGACTTTCTCCGAGAAGTAAACCCGATGGTGTGTGTGTACTCTGGATAAGGCTTATCGAAAGCTTACACTTCAGACTGACTTATTTATTGCTTGGAATTTTGAAAATTTTGCATACGTGCTTCATCCTAACTCTTCTTAAACGCCTTCTTCATCCTATTTCTATGATAGTGATTGCTATTAGGGTTGAAAGTGGAATTCACTCGCTTTCGATTTCTTTCAGAAGAACATTAAGTTCTTGAAAAACTTTAGTTAGACCTTGCAAAGGGGTGAGATGAAACGGGGTCAAATTCCAAGTCTCATAACTATAAGAAGTTATGTTGTATTTAGGGATCAAATTGTGCGTGTGTGTGGGGACTACCATACCAGCATCATTTTCTTTTTGGCATCTCTACAGGACAAATCATGACCTATATATGTATCATGTATGTCTCTATATACGTATGCAAGTTTTTGGTTGGGTTCGACCCCATAGAGCGTAGGACGGGAAAAAACGACAAAAGAAAAAGACTCGAAACTCACTTATCTTTTATTTAAGGCATTTGCCAAGCATAAAATGGAAACTCTGGAGAAAGCAGTTTCCGTCTAGTACACAATGTTGCTTCGTCAGCCAAAAAGTTTGATCCATTTGTGAGATATGAATGAATAGAAATCAGACCAAGTAGTACAGACAGTGAAGATTAAGATTGAGTTTTTGGTTTAGAACTTTGAACACTTTATATGATTACTGATTTCAACCCATGTATATCTTATACAGAGTACCATTAGAGTATTATAGGGAAAATTTAGCAGATAAAAATCGTAATTCGATAAGAAAAAATGGGGAAATCCTTTATTCAGTGATAAATACGTAAGTTGTAATGTAAGTTGTAATGTAAGTTGTGCTCATGTACTCAAGATTTGCTTTGAGTCTTTAGTAGTTCTTTCCTTTTTCCTAAAACTCTCAAGCATGTTAAATAAAACCTAAGTGTTTAGTAAAGAAAGACCTCAAAGCATTCCGTCTCCATCTCATCAATAAAATGAAGGATACGAGATTATCAAGATCTTTTGTGGAAAGGAAAGTGGGTCAAACTTTGATTACATCGTTGATTGTGTAGCTCTAGTCCCAGCTCCTAGCTCTCTATAGGGACCTTTTACTCTTGATTGATTTCGGCACATCTAAATAGATCCGGAAGGAGTAAGACTGATAGAGAGACAAAACCCGGAAGAGGATTGGTTATTGGAACTGCACAAGTTTTTTACACACGGTGCAATCCTCACCAAATAAAACCAATGTATGTTTAGCTAACACAGGAAAAATTGTACTTTGCACACAACTAACACAAGAGCAAAGACGGATCCCGAAGAGCTGAATAGATTCTCTTGATGACCATAGTCATCCCTAGCATCCAATTAATTTGAGATAGATAGAAGTAAATAGATAAATGGAAATTGACCAGGAAGAGTTTTTTCACTCGCTTTAACTAATTTACTTTTACTTTAGTAAGCTTTTTAATACAATTAGAGCTCTCACTAATTTTATTACTTAGGTCAAACCAGGACATTTCCTAAACCCAGGACACTAAAAGCAAACAAATCTGGATATAACAAACTTAACTAGCATCCTAGTTCATTTTGTAAACACTTTTAACAATGACTGTAAATATAGCACACTGCATAGTAATAATAAAATTGCAAGACTCTTTCAGGGAGTGTCGGTAAAAAAGCAAGAATGTCGTTCAATGCCCTCAGTAGCCACTCTTCTTGGTATGAATTCGAAACCTAAAAAATTGGCTATATGCCTTATTATTATATTATAATCGCAATGAGAATCTCTGGACTTTTGGCTGCATAGTCAGCGCAATAAAAATATTTGGCTTCGAATTAGATTAAAATTTGTGTGTATGCAATTTACACATTGCATCTAAACCCACCTAAATACGTATAAAAAAATGTACATTTAGGAGCTTTAGGAGTTGAGGAGTTCATGTAAAAATACTAAATCCTCATACTATAGGACTTTGAGTGCATCATGGTCGGAAGAAAGTGTCCGTTGTGTCCGATTCTTGTTTCATGCGAATTTGGGCTGAATTAATAAATATGTATGTATATATGTTGCTAAATCTTTCGTATATGGTTTAATGTTGTATTAAAAGATTTAGTATTGAGTTAAAATGAAATTCGTAAGTGATTTCAAGTGAAAGAAGTGTTTAAATTGAGATTGAGATAGACATATAACAAGGACTTTTACACACGCACTACTGGTTTTAATTGAATTCCATAATTTGATTTAGCTTTTGTTAACAAATCGTCAATAACAGAGTGCTTTGTTTTGTGCAGTTAAAGTCGATGAATTTATTTTGTGCTTGAAATGCAAATTAACTTCATGCGATTTCTTTATTTTAGTTTTTACGTAACAAATGCTGTCTTTCATACAATCATAATTATAGTTTCTTTCCGGATCCCTTTTATTGTAAAATATAGTTATGAGAATAAAAAAAGGGTGGAACAAAATATGTTTTAACACACGATAGGGTATTTTAATTGGCTTTTTAATCTAAATATTAAATGTAGAATTTTGGAGTTTCATGTTTGCTTGTGTATTTTGATCAAAGCTATAGATCACTGTAAGAATTTCAATATTTAAGTCCATCTTCATGAAAACATTAATGCATTACGGTAATGCATTTTGGGTCGGCTTCTCCTGTCTCACATTACCCCTAAAATAAGAAGAAAGAAGAAACCCTTGAATAGTTAACTTGCTGAGGCCATTTTGCACCCTCTACTGGGATTTTGTAGAACCTTATTTGTACACGATATTTTTAAAGTGGATCTCGTGGAGTAGTGAGCGGAGTGGTGTTACATATTAGTCGTTGCGGTGCGGTTGAAGTTCGAGGTTTATTTTATCCTAACCTAAATTATGTGCTCAGACTGATCTGAGTATTTGACTTTTATTTAGGATTTTTAAGCTTATTAAATAAAAATAAACTATTGAAGCACTGATCTTGAGTACTCAGTCTTGAATATTCAGTTTTGATCAAGTAAGCGCGTCTCTCTTTGTTCCTCACAAACTACAAGTAAGTGAAAGGTATATAACAATAAACATTCTACTACTAATTGGATCATTTTTGTTAATTTATTTTAATCATACAAAATAAAAAATAAATTGTAAAGGTTTTATAATTTTGTAGGAAATGCCGCGTCAGAAAGGAAAAGGAAAGAAGGCGAGGAAGGTAAAGAAGATGTTTCAGTGGCCGAAACTGGAAGTTGATGCGGAGGTGGCCCTAGCTGGGGAGCCACAGAAAAGGACCAGAAGGAATGTCCCAGTTCGACAAAATCCATTGCCTGCAAGAAGAGGAGAAAGAGAAGAAGAAGGGAACTTGAGAGCTGAAGAAGCTCAAGAAATGAGCCAATTCCGCTTGCAAGATTATAAAAAAGGCACTGATGGCGTTTGCATGCTGCCTTACCTTCGAGATGATCCAAAGAAACGGGTGAAAAATCAGGACGGATCTTTCAAAGTGTGTACGGAGCCGAACTGTGACGCATATTTTCAAAATATAAAGGTTCATGGGCAGAATGAGGATGGCCAGTTGGTGCGGTATGAGTTCGAAATGTGCATCAACCCTATGGTAAGTTGACCTTGGGTCTTATCGAATTTTTAATTTTATGGATTTTTTTTGCTGTCGTTTTTTGTATTAAGCCTGTTTGAAAGTATATTTTTTGGGGTGTTTGTTTTACCTTAAAGTGCATCAAACTTCCTTCTGATGTGACTGAAACTGTTGTCGACAGTTCCGAAGTTGAAGGTAGAGGCAAATGTATATTGCCGACCGTTGGAGGTTTGGAAAAGGGAAGCGGATGTTCATCATCCTCAACATCCGAAGCCGCTGGAACAGAGCAACCCATGTCATCATCTTCGGTAACCACTGAAAATCCAAGGAAACAACCATCAGTGTGCCACTTGCCGGCATCTTGGAAGGATTTTAATCCACTGAACATAGGATCTGCTGAAGAACCGGATATGGAGATTGTGGCACAGGCAATGAAGATGTTTCGGGGTGGCCCTCGCCCTGTCTTACCCCCTTTGCCCCGATGGAACTTAGAGCATGACATGAGTAAAATTATGAAGATGCTGTTTCCAGATCCGAAATTGTCAGTTAATGAATAGGGAATGAATGACAAAAAGGAGGGTCCTGCAGGTGGTGTTCGTACAAGAAGTGTGATTTTTTGTTTTTGATAATGTAAGAAACGGTAGTGTCTTGAGTTTCATTTGTTGTTTGTTATTTGCTAATGTATCACAGCTCAGCTATTAAAAAAACAGTTTAATTCTGACTCCTTACATATTTTGCTACATTAATCATTTCTATTTACTGTTGAGATTAAGAGAGGTGTTAAGTTTAAGCATTTTGCCTTTTTAGGGATGTAGGTGATGGTATCCATAAATTTCGATTCAGCTGGCTGATATGAACATATCTTACTTTGTTTTACTTCAAACTTCAATGGTTTTTGATTGCTTAAAAACGGTTCTTCTCGCAAACCTTTAATCAATAACAAAAATATACTACGCGAGAAATTAACCTGTAATGCTATTTCGAATCTAGTTCCAAAAAATCCTTATTTAACTTTAACTCAAGTTTATCTAGAACTTTTATCACAGAAGTAAGAAACTAAATATTTTTCTAGCTGAATGACTTTTTGGTAAGGTACTTACTTATCCATTTCCGAGTTGGGATAATAATTACTCCTAGGGTCACTATGAATGCTCCCACGAAACTGAAAGCAATAAATATGAAAATTTCACCATACATATCCATACAAATTGTTTCATAGTAATATGTGAGATTAAAAGCTGAATTATTTTAATTTACCTCAAAGCATCAGGTACCGCACTGAAAAAGTAATGAAAAATATAAATACTGCAGTCAAAATGTAAAAAAAAATTTCAGAAATTCTAATCAAAGCGATAGGTCCAGCTTGCTCGTATTTAAGAGCGTAGGTGAGGGTACTTTGTCCAACGAATGTAAGGGCAGAAACACTCATAGCCAATATCCAGTGTTTCAGGCATTTTAGGAATACAAGGCGACCTCCTAAGAAGCATAATGTGAAACTGACAATTGTCCCAAGTAGACCGCAGATAAAATTTATCAACGCATAGTGGACATCTTCAACATAACAGAGTATTACTGCAACAAAGGCTCCGATAGCAAACAACTAAATGCCATGAGGCATCCTTTCTATTCGTAAGTATCGTTAGATACTTTATGCGAACATCCATGGTGTTCATTCGTCCGTCCGCGGTCTGTCCGATTGATCTATAACTTTCCACAGACTTAGATTTTTCAAACTCTGTTTTCATCAATAGGGTCATAGGGTCAAGAAAACCTTCAAGTTCGAAAATGGGCCAAATCGGCCACCCCTTGCCTGGGCTCTATCCTCGATAGATTTTGCTGTAAAACTGCTATAAATTTCCACAAGATTAACTTTTTTCAAATCTCTCTTAATTTATGGGTTCCACGAGTCACAAACGTACCTTAAGTCATAAAAAGGTCACTGGTACAGGAGAAATCATTGGAAAGCTAATGTTGTCCTAGTTCGATGGTACCAATTCGTACGACCAATGCTGGACCTGATGGGCGTGGTTACAAAAATAGATGGACACCATGAACGTCTCTTTCAATCTGATGAGCATTTCTCATATCCATTTTTCATTTTTTATTCACAAAAACAAGATTATTGTCCTAGTTTTTGAGTTTTTCACATGGATTGGCTTTAGTTAGGGTTAAAGGTACGAGTCCGTTATAGAGATGGACCTCGAATTCATATTATATATTTAGACTTTTCAATCATCTTACTAAAAGCGCGTTGTCGAATTCTTTTTCCTCACTAAGGGGGGCGACTAATTCGGACAAAACCGTATTATATCTTTTATAATCCGTACAAATCCGGATCTCTCACGAATAAATATCCATTCCATGCATATCCAGGTATGGTACTGCTGAAGAGAGAAACGCAATTATTGCATAGTCAGCGGTCATCTACTCATAAATTGCCATGAATATACTTGCAACGAATAGAGCTCGAATACAAAGAAACATGTCAGAATGAATAACCAGTTTTTTCGAACTAGTAGAGTTTTAAATAATTTCTAAGCAATCGATCGACACCCTCGGCTTCTTTGAACTTGCTAGTTAGTAGTATTCGAGTATGTACGATTACTATGAGACACACGATCGAGTAAGTATTCAATTGCTTTGCTTTCAAATCTTGAAGACTTTTAACCAACTTCGGGCATGGATTTATTTGCGAAGGCGACCCTAGACTGAAAACGGGTCTTTGTCTTTGGGCGTGGTTAATTTTTTTCCCTTGTTGTATATTAAATGGTTCAGTCGTAAAATAATACAAAATGCTTCTAGCAGATTTTAATAGCACCATATGTTTCTTGGAAGTTTTGAGGGTTTTTGACAACAAATGTCCTGAAATTTAAAAACAATTTCAAAATCATCATAATACTGATTTAGTAAAAATTCATTTGAATAAGTTAGTCACTCGAATCTAGTAGTGAGGTCAACCATAAAACTAACCACAAACAAAGCCATTTTTGTCCATGATGAATTTGAGTTTTTGCCCTAGGCAACTTTACAAGAAAATTATACAGAACTAAGCACTAAGCACAGTATTTCTTGATTACCAATTGTGAAGCCAATTGTAAAACTTTACTACAACAGGCTCCTAATCATAAGCTTAAGCTTATTCCGCCTATTCGATAATACAGCTAATCCTCTTATGTGCCAACAATGCAAGCAAAGTTTGTAGTTGTTAACTATTTCAGTTTTATCCGGCTCGTTTGCCGTAACAAGCGAGTAAAGACAAACAGAGTCAGTGAAAGCTATGATTTCATTATAAATAATTACCTTGCATTATTTAACTCTTTAGATAACTGCCATTGTTACAATAACATTATTATTATTCAGATAATATGCAAGTGAATCCTTCTATTTGAAACTAACTAACTAACAAGGCATAAAATCCTCTGAAAATAAAGTTACAACACTAAGCTATGGCCTTGATGAGGTTGAAATTAAATTATGTTATATTCTAGTTCAAATGAAAACTGCACTTATTGCAGAGTTGCTATTGCTAGTCTCAAACAACGCTAGAGTTATCCTCTGCTGCTTCAGTAACTTGAGTGTTGAGTCTAATCTATGCAGAAATTTTCAGTGGTATTAAGTTTTCGAGATGATGGAATTGCAAATTCGTATTGAAACTGCTTTGTATAGACAGAGACAGAAACAGAAGTAGAATTCTAATACTTTAAGTACACAAGGGGGAAGTACTTAAAAGACACCATTCATAAAATATGTCATATTATTAGTTTGGCTACTTTTTAGTCACGTATTTCAGAATAAATGAATCGTATTTAAATGTACTATGAAGCTGAATGTGTAGTACATAGATTACTCGGCTTACGATTCCAAAAATTTCAAAAAAAAATTATTTATCAATAAACTGAGAGAAGCAATAATTCGTTGTAAAATAAGGTTATCGTTGTCTCGATACAATCTTTCATTAGATTTCTAAACAGACTTTTGAGGAAACGGCAGTTAAGAGAAGTAGAATAGTAGAGAGTTACTAAAACCTCTAATGATGTTTTCATCATGCCTTGGCTCAAGTGTTGGAATTAATTAACAAGGTCTTACAAACATTTTTCCTACTTGAGTTTGCATAAAGTTATAAAATGAGGCTTTGCATATTTCTGTTCATCAATGTCTTTCTAGCTATTTAATAAAATCCTAGTTTCAATTCCTAAGCATAAAAGATATCTACCAAACTTATTCAATAAAAATTACAAAAGTGTAAAATAAAAGCTTCCCTTTCTGTCTATTATCTTAATGAAGGTAATTAAATAAACCAAGGGATTCTCAGATGATCACGTTTCTAGTGATAAAATTATCCTGTAACTTTACCAATCTTTTTGAATCGTTTGTTGCCATTTTGATACACAACGAACGAATTTCTGTATCAATGTAGTTTGAATAATTTTATAGAAAACTTCCTAACCATCCCATAACTCTCGATTTCTTGTAAATGACATGCAAGGAAATCCCTTTATAAGTATCCTTCAAGTCTTACCCAACTTTTCTATACAGCCTATTTCTAAACTGAACTATTATGGTAGGGAGTTGCGATTTTTTAATTTTTTTGGTGTACTGATTTGAATAAAAGTTATGATGCATACAACCTAGAACTTTCAGAAGTAAAGTTTAAAAAAGGATTACACCCCTAAGGAAAAATTCATGATAGATATTATGTAAGTTATGGTGTATACTTTAAGAACATGACATAATAAAAAAGGGCTGGGGCCAGTGCCAGAGAGAAACTAAAAATCCCTTGTACTGCCAGTCTTGATGAAAATAGACATGTAACAAGGGATAATACACTTTTAGTTACATATTTACAACATACATCAACATCAGCATGCAGTCATCAGCATCTTCCTATTTACAATTTTCCTTTTAGTCCCAAGGCCAGTGGTAACAGAAGTGATGTTACAAGGAAAAAAAACTCATGATATTACAAGAGTAGAAGTTATAGTTACAGAAGTTTATGTTGCATATATGCATACGGATATAAGAAAAAATAGGAAAAGAAGCCTTTTACTCTAAAATACCAATGAATAAGCATAATAGAAATATCGTGTTCAAAGAGAAAGTTACTTTGGGTTGGGTTTGTGTTTGGAAGGAGAAAGGATTGATCTTATAGTTGCAGGTTTCAATACCACATCACAATAGTAGGTCGTAGTAAAGGAATTCTTACCTTGATATTCCTACACGAGATTAAACTATACTGTGGCATGCCATGTGATACGTATCACATGCATAAATGATGATCATGTTGATACTGATGATCATGATCATGATGATATTGGGTTTTCAATGGATGTAAATGGCAGATGAGATGAGATGAGGTTTCTTTCTTCCTTTGTGTTTTATTTACACATCTTTGGAATCGGATATACATATAATATATATAAGATCTTTGGAAGCATTACTGTTTATTGCCAAAGGCTATAGGGAAGAGACATGAATATTAGAATTTGTGTGTAAAAAAAGAAGGGCCTTCGTAACCTTTTTTAACAAAATCATTATCCTCTGTTGATCCCTTTTTAACAAATATTTATCCTCCGTAGCCTTTTTTAATAAACAAATTTCCTCTGAAGGCTTTTTTTTCAAATTTTATCCTAGGTAGCCTTTTTTATCGAAAACTTTCTCCTCTGTAGATGATTTTAACAAAAAAAACCTTTTTTCAACAAAATAATAGTGCATAGTGATAGTAAAAAAAAAGTTTCCATCATGTCAAAGAGATTGAGTAGGTTCTTTGTCCTAGATAAGGTTATCATATCAGCCCCCTGGATCTTGCATTAGATCTACACACATCTACCTATAATTCGGGATTAGCTTTCTGATGTGTCCCAAGGTGGATTGGTAGATTGCCTTCAGAGTCTCCAAGAGCCGAAGACAAAAAGGATCTATTCAACAGTCTCATTTATCAAATAAATGAAATGGGACTAACATAAGAGAACAAAGTAGAAGTACTCGTGGTTAGATGAAGGTGGTGGTGAGTTGTGAGATGTATATTTGCCGTAATTTTACTATTTTCCTTAGAAATACCACAAAGATAGTGGAAATTGTTTGTTTAGTCTGAATATGATAGACTATTCATGTTGCATACCCCTGAAGGTTGCATTCGTTACTTTATGTAGATTATAAAAATGTTTTCTTGCTTTTGTATCATTATTATTTGTAAAGAAATCCAAGGTATGAAATATATTCATGTAGAACATTATACAATTTGTATAATGTGAGACATTCAGTCACAACAACAAGCGAGGAAAGTGAAAGTCAATGGTGAACATGTTATATATAACTGGAGGCATAAAATGAATGTACATCTTTTACCAGACTTTCTTTCATCTTTTCTTTCAAAAAAGTTGTATAAAAGATACTAGTGACAGGAATATCCACGATAGCAGTCTACTACACATCAAATATTGTTTTAAGATATATATCTTTAGTACAATTTAAAAATAATGTCTACCTCTTCAATGTCACCAACACGTATCTAAAAATATTACTCCCTTTCCACTGAAGGTGAGACTATTTCTGTAGTAAAACCAATGTGAGTATTAAAGTGGATGACCACGTGTGGAAAGATTTAGGCGGATAAGGCCTTTCTACACGAGATCGAAGGACTGAAATAAATTAGTGTCTATTCTGAGGAAGAGTGACATTTGACCCTCAAGAGATATAAAATTGAGTGGTTTATTTCATGATCAAAGGCCAACGAACTTTCATAACGGGATTATGTGTGTCGCTAGACATTTGACTCACAAGTTGTCCCCTAACTTGTGTACCCTATATATATATATAAATGTACGTGCGTATGTACTACAATGCGTTAAAGCTTTCTCCAGGGATTACTATACCCGGGTTAGGAGCACTTGGAAAAAAATGAAAGCATTGCTATTACATTTACTTCATGAATAATACACTCTACCACTAGAAGAACGTGTAATGGGCCATAAGACAGACAAGAAAGTATTTCAATACTTTTATAACCCTCAAATTCTACCTAGGATCTACTTTGGTTCAGACAAAACCACGTGTACAAGGGAGATTAAGGATTAGCAAAAGCTTTTCACCTGCAATTAAACCCAGAGTAATTTTACTCAAATGTGAAATGTATCGTTTGGAATTGTTTTTCTCGAAAGGATTGTAAAAAGGATGGTTACCAGGATGAAATTACAAGGCTGCTGGGAGCAGGATGGGCTTTTGAGAAGTCTCTAGGCCCATGGGTCGGAGAAAGATGCCTGGTGTACGCACTGCAAAATGAGTTTCTAAGTATCCTGGAGAAAGTCCAGTGGCAGTGGCAATAGAAAAAGCAGTTTGAGAAGGCAGAAGAGAATGTTGGCAATAAATAAAGATGCATAGATACATTTACTCATTTGGCTTGGGAAGGTTTATCACGTTTAGTATTAGAGTTTACAGCTCCAGCTGCAACCTAGGGTAAAAGTGTACTGACAGAGAGAAAGTGCGAATAAAAAGGACACACACTTTCTTAGTATTTCGTACTTGTTATGCTTTTACAATGGCTTTTTATACTCTAAGACTTTGGCCAGAAGAATAGAAACTTTTGTGAGGAAATCCTGGACTTTGAATGAGTTCATGTTATGTTATTATACGGAAAACTTGTTAGTTAGGATAGGTGAAAGTAACTTGTAATATTAGATGGTGTAGAAGAAAGGAGGATGTAGGGAGGAGGGTGGTGGTGGTTCATATAGTATGTAGTTTGTAATAGTAGTGGTGGTGGCTGTAGGGTGATCGATAAATGGAACGCGTGCAGTACTGCAGACGAGACAGTATGGGCTGACCCACCCGCACATTCCACTTTCACTACTAGAGTAAAACTAATCTTATGTGATGGTTGGGTAGTATTCTTACTCCTATTTCTCTTTAGAATCAGTTAGTTTGTAACTAATATTGTAGTATCTAATATGGTATTACTTATGTCCGATATTTCTTTAACGAGACTTATGAACATTGTTTGTGTTGCAGGAGGGTTGGCTGGGCTTAAGTCTTTCAATGGGGTTGTTTCTACTTAACATTACCATGGGGTGTTAGCACAGACCTTTTTAGCAATAGAAGTATTTTATTAAGTAATTTGCATATCATGGGAATAGGTGCATAATGAGGTAATGTTTACGTGTGTGTAGAAATAGACTTACCTAATTCAATTTTGATGCTTCACACGACTTAAGATTTAAATTAAATTTGACACGGTCTGAAATTTTGCGGATAATTTGTATAGAGTTGAGATTGTTTCGATTGAATCGATTTTCAAGTTTATGAAATTCATGTTCTGGAATGCTTGAGAAGGCTCTAATTTCTTAAGTCAATTTTCCATGACTTGGAAGAATCAAAAATGCCTGCAACATTTCCATAAGCAAAAATAAGTTTGTACCGTTGAGTGTAGACACTTACTTTAGTTGAGATCATTAGATACACCCATAACAGTTATTCTTAGAGAGAATAGTTCTAATTTACTTTCTACCATTTTCTTCAATACTCAAGGAAAGGCCGTTCCATTAGGTGTGCATATGAAGCTGAAGCCAAACTGAACCGTAGGACCCAACCCCACGCACTTTTTGCTTTGCAATGATCAGTCATTCTACGAGACTTGGCCTGACGTTTGGACAGAAAAAATGCAAAACGGAAGGCTATAAGATCTAGATGTGAATTTGAAACAGCTCATTCTGGCCAAAATCTCAAATGCCTCTCTGTCATCCAAAATGTACTCGGACACGCCCAGGAGTTTGCATAATACCGAGAAAGGTTTTCTAGCCTTTTCCCACCTAAAATGGTTTACACTAAGATAATGTTATGTTTGAGTGAATTGAATCAAGGAGAAAAGAGCAACTGCACAAATACTCAAAGCTTTACTTGGGTTGGGTTTTACAACTATATAAAAAAACACTAAACTACATTTCATATAATTATAAGGGAAACGAAAGTGTTACACTGTTATCACTATATGTATATTTGTGTTTCATAAATCCAGTTAACGCTTTAATGGCACAAAAAACGCTGAATAATAAATGCAAACGCTTTAATCACAAAACAAAATGGTTTCAATCAAATATTCTTCATTAGTTATTCTTCAAAAACGTTGCATCTGCACAATATGAAAGTTATAATGATTCCCAGAAATAAGTAATACCCTCGTGTACCGCCTCGCATGGGTTGGTTTGCCTTTTTTATAAAATCTCACAATTTTTCCTAACTCCTGTCATCCGAATGAAAAACAATACTAAAATGCAATAATAGTAAAAATCCTTTGCGGTGGGTTTCCTTTGCTTTTTATTCCACTAATAAAACTGGACAAATGAAATCAAGCCATCATACAACAATCATGCAGTATGAAAAGTAAAGAGAAAAACTTCAACTGCAAATTCTCCCCCAGAAAAATGTATTTATCCTGTACATCAAAAATCAAAGCATCCTACTCTCCATTTACATAAGATCAAAAGAATTTACTCCAAGGATTGATGATTGTAAATCAAGCCTTCAGCATATTTGAATCACGTTTTTAATGTCTACAAATAACAATTTCAGTTCAATACAAACAAATAAAAGCAATCAAAGGAAAAATGATCCCCTTTCCCAAGACTAAGCTAAATCTGCAATCAAAGAGAATGGAATCATCACAATCGAAATAGTTGAGTAAATCAGGAAGACAATAGCCGCACGTGCACGTGTAAGCAAATCTTGGGCCAAAATACTTGCTAATGCAAACTGAATCCTCTTCACCTATCTCTTATATACACACTAAAATTCTAACTCGTGTAAACATCACAAACCCAGACTCTTTCATTATCACATCAGTCAGTTATAACTCATTACGAGAGTAAAAGTATAGAAAGCTATAAACTAAATAATCCTTCCCATCTCGATTTACACATTGATGAAGATGGAAACACGAGAGTATTCTATAAGTAATCCAATAGAGAAACCTTATTATATTACACTTGACAACCTCCTAAGAACTTTTATACCTCTTATCATCAACTAGCACCCTTAAGCCCATTTTACTTTAAGAATAAAGGTGACAATTCAGACGAATGCAGTAAGTTTACAAGTTAGAAGTAGAAGCTCGTGTGTCTTATAAATATGCGTGGCTTATATTGTGCGTGATTAGAGTCCCACTCTCACTTTCATCACGTTTCTTATTCCTATAGACGAGGAAATACTTGGGATTAGTAGTTAGCCATAGGGATAAAATGGTATTAGGTGGCATTGGCATTATTATCAAAGGTGGAAGCAACTGTGAGATCCAAGCATTTGCCAAAATTCGGTATAATCTTATAAAAAGGGGAAATGATGTCCTCTATTATTTCATCCTTTTCAATGGTATCGAGTATAGAAGGGTTGAAGAAAGAAAACCACTGAAGCTAAATTGCATAATCTTATTTTGCTACATGAAATTCCACCATCTAACACCCAGGCTTGCCCTTACACACATAATCTTCTTTATCTTTGTACAAGCTATTCTCTTCCTTTTATTATTATTCTTAGCCAACGAACCAAATCTTAGCGTGGCTCGTGTCTTGTAATTTTATCCAGTTGCGTAGGAAATGGGATTTAATTTCTAGAACGCTTTGTCCTTGGTAAATTGGGGTTGAATTATTCATAAAAAATTAGGCTACGGTGCCCTCCGCAAAATACAAGCTTACCATCATCCCTGCTATATTAGAAGTGAGCAGAAATAGAAGTAAATGTGTAGGAAATATGTATAAACCTTCTTTGTATATACATCTATGAATCTCAGGATTTCTTAATGATGAGACACCGCATCACCAGCATCATCCCCATTGCTTGCATCACCATGTGCCATGGGGGAAATGTGTATGGATTCCTGTTACATCAATTTATTATATTAGGAAACACGACAACGGGCTTTCCCTTACTTTCTTCTTCGCCCTAGCATTTTCTTTAAGTGGTAATTAGACGCCTAACTCAAACTTCCCATCATACTTAGAAACTACCCTACCATTTTATATCACTACTTTAGAGTGAAACAATATCTTTAAGAAAGGTAGGCAGATTTCTGGCCAAAACACTAACAATAAGAAGTAAAGGCACAAACCGTAGCCCCTTAAGTAGTTGGTGCAACATAAGACCCCGACGTGTTACACTGACATTCCTTACTTCAAACAGAAAGTAAGGATGAGGATCTCATCTCCTTTTCTTCTTCCTTTACCATCGGACAATCATACAGAGGGCCTTCTTTCAAAGTAAAAGAAGATTGGCGTTTTATTATTTTTCGGCTAGAAGAGAGAAAGAAGAGACGTCTCCCTTCTCGTTATTACACTTGCCGATGATGTGTACAGAAAAGTGAGAAAATGGAGAGATCCTTTTGGACCTTGCATAGATTGGGTTATTGAGTCAAAAGGGTCCTTTGAGTAGGTCATGCATGTATGAGTAATTAAAATATGATGTGACATGAAATCTAAGGTCAGTCCAGTAGCTGGGCGGACACTCTAGAAGTAGGGAATGGTGGATGCTCCGACAAATAAGTGAAAGGCGAATACAGATAGGAAAGGGTTTGAGATGAAAATCCTTTGTAGATGAGAGACATACAGTTAGTCAATAATAGTTTTGTATTGTAGCTGTGTAGTAGTAAAGCAGCTTTGCATCTAAAATAGAAAGCTTTATGTTGCAAGGTTTAGTAACATGAGTTTGAGTTGGTTTGGTTGGACCTAAAAGTTATCTGATAGAGATTGCTAAACACTGGTACAATTTACAGGGATATTGCAATCCTAGTAGATCCATAGTAGCCAAAGTAGTCACTCAACATTGCTTTTTGCTGTGTAACCATCAACTCCTGTAGTTTTCTCTCTCTTTCTAGAAGATGCACTTTCTCAGATGGAAATAAAATGAGACTCTCATGAAGAAAATGTCCTTTTGTTGTAACTAAATAAATGGGCATGTGGGTTTCAGTTTCCAGTTCTAGATTCTGGAATAACTAGAAGCAGAGCTAGACCGGGTTGCAAAAATCTACAGGAGGTCTCTCTAATCACAACTACACCAGTAGTATTGAATGAAGTACACAGCCCTAAGACCTAAAATTACAAAAGGACACACTAGGCTATGCTAAACCTTCATTTTATGGCTTTGTCTCCCCGTTTCTACTCTAAATGCTCTTTAGCAACATTTTGTTTCTTGGAAAGACTGAAATCACCAGCTTTCCCAGTGGTCATTAAATGTTTTATATTTTATCTTTAAATTTTAGCAAATGAAGGACGTAAAAGGAGAAAGGAGTGTAATTCATCTCAAATGCCTCTTTCAAACCCAAGGGAATTCAACACAAAGACGAAGAAGGTTCTTAAATATTGATGAACTTAAAACCCGAGGTCATTTTCAAAAGAAAGTTGAAGACTACTACGCACATCATAATAGTAAGTTGGAAACAATCAGGAATAAAGGAGTGGAATTTTATTTCACAATAGAAATAAATGTCGTGGTGGTTTTTCCCTTAAGGTTTTTTATTCTTGATGCGACAACGGAAGTTGTAGGTATGTCGTCATGTGCATAATGGCTTTAAAGCTTTATGCTTAAATTACGAATACTCGTGTATTCTCAGGCTTGTTTTTTGTACGAGTTTCTTTTCTATCTGAACTTCATATATTATTCCATTTTACAATGAGAGTTTTAAAGTAGAAAAGCTAAGGTTTCTGTGGACTTTCTCTTTGTAAGGGTTTTAGTTCATTGCTCCTGTAACCTAGTTTAGATGGTATGAGATTATGGCAAGGGGAAAGAGCTACAGACTTGAAATAACCATTCGGTATTGCATTAAGAGTTATGGTTGGTTGCCTTTAATAGTTTAAGCAGAAAGACAGTTTGGGAAATCAATTAAGTTCATAAAAGTATTAAATCTTGGCTCGTTGTGTGACAGGGAAGTAGGAGCAACTTCAAGCTTCGGAATATAATTTTCATTTTAATTTATTATATAGCAAGTTTACTAAAAACAGCTCGGAAGGTCCTTTCAGCGAGGTAAATTGCGTATCAATGTCTGAGGTATCCATGTAGTTAATAAAGTTTAAAAATATTTTTTTAGTTCTTGACACTCTAGCGTACAGTCTCATGATAATTAAGGTTTATGATAAAAAGTGATTAGCAGGTCTCATGTTTTTTTTAATTTCTCTTATTCTTAATAGATTCGTGCTAGGAAGAAATCAGGGCTTTAAAAACAAAATCGTCCCATGGGATCGAGTAAAGTTGTATTTTATCAGATATATGTCTATCTCATTTTGTAATCTCCAGGAAAATGTCATAAATGCAAATTAAATGAATGAAGGGGAGTAGACTGACTGTATGGAGACATAGTTTGGCTCTGTTATGGATGAAGTCGACTGAACCTAATTGTTTCCCAGTCTACAAGTATTATTAGATTTGTTCTTTCATAAAATCCTCTTCAAGCTTTTTTTAACTCAAAAATACAGAAATTACTGTAGGATAGCTGTGGTTTATCTGTTTTTCTCTTTGTACATGAAACGGCTTATCTGCTTTTGTTTCTTTGCGATTGCACCATGTTATCTAGTGTCTCGTTGTGCTTGGATTAAATTGATTTATACACTCATTTAGGCAGATATCTGTCTTAAATTCTCTCAAAAATATGGTCCTAGCATACCTTAAGGCAAATTTTACACATTTAATATAGGTATGCTAGTTCGTATCACTTAGTGTCATCTCAAAATTGATAATGAACTTAGTTTGTCAGCAGCAATATGCTGAAGCTTCACAAGTAAAAAATTATTTCTTCAAACAGCGGTCAGGCCTGGTCTAGTTAAGACGGTGGGGAAAGTCTCTTAATTTATCCAATAATTATTTACTTTTTTGTTATTTTCGTTAATTTTGTAAAAACTTTGGTCATAACTAATTTTCTTAAACATGAATAAGTCAGGCCCATACGGGATAGGGATGTGGAATCATTTTCCCAATGGAAACCCTAGAAATCCGTTTTTATTAATGTCAACAGATCAAACAGAAAGTGGTAAAATAGAGAGACCGATTCTGAAGTATTCAAAAGCTTGTTCCTCTAAAAGACTAGAAAAGGTAGACGCCAACGATTCGGACCGAGTTTTGGTTTCAAAGCCATCAAACAATCGACTTTTAACAAAACCTCAAATCGATGAGAAAACGCCTAAGAAGAAGCAAGCCGCAAGAGAACAGCGTAAAAGCGACCCTGAGGGTTTTACACCCTTTAATTCGAGACCAAATCGAACTTTTGAAGAACGGTAAGGTTTTAATTAGAATTTTAAAGCTTTGACAGTATTTTCAGCAGTTATGTCCTTGCCATAAGAAAGTACCTCGATTTTGGAATATTTCTCTAGAGCAACGTATCGGGCAGATTTACATTTTCAAGCAGTTTTGAAATTTCTCAATCTTCAACTGTGGATTCCTCAACTCCAAAAACATCATATTGGGTATACACAGTTTTTGAATTTGAACGAAAAAAACTTGATCGAACTGGGGATGAATGACGAGTCTGAGAGAAAGAAGATCTTGGATTATATTTCGGATTCACATAAAATCGCTGAGATTGCTAAGAGGAACAATGAAGTTGCTCCATTGTCCAGATTCCGTCAGATTGATCCGTAAGTTTTTCAATTGGATCGATGTTAAATCTTATTATGGATTCAACAGTCACTATAAAATGACTGTAATGTAAAAATATTTTTAAAGGCTTGAGGAAATGCAGAGAAGCTTATCTAACATCGCTAGTCATGTGCTTCATTTGGATGAGGTACTAAGAGAAATGACAGCAAGAATTAAGCAAGATCCATCTCAAATGAAAAATGGAATCGCATCTTTTCCTATAGCAAAGATAATGGCAGCAACTAATTGCATGCTTATCAGCTTGAGAAAATTCGCTAAAGATACTGAAGAGTTCAAAAAGGTTATTCTACATCATACAGATACAGTAAGTGGCCATCATAGCATACAAGTATTTTAAAAGTTAATGATAATTCTTTAAAATAAATTCATAAATTCATTCTGTGCTATATAATCAGATGAAAAATGAATGATTCAAAAATTGTTTCTTTTAGGACGAGCATTGCTTTGCACCTCCTCTGGACAGGGACATCATTAAACCTGTCATCACGAAGAATGCAAAAAGCAACAGTTACCAGAAGTATTTCAAAATAGCAGCAGCAGTTGTCACCTTGTATGCTATTTTTGCACTTCGATGTCGGTAGACTAGACATGAATGTAAATTAAATTTAAGATTGATAACACCTTTGCTTATTTTTGACAAATTCACGCTCTCACCTTCCTGTTCCTAGGCTATTTCTAGAGAACGAAGTAGTTGAGTAAAGTTTCTTTGGGATGCATTATGGCTCGTCAAAGTCTTAACTGTTTCATTATTAACAAATCAAGAATATTTTAATTTTGGTTTTTCTGAGGTCTTATATGGTCACAAAGCCAGGTCAGGCTAGCCGTTTGATAATATTTTTTTTTTAAACTTGATTAGTGACGTTGTAGTTGTCGTAGGAATAAAATATAAAGAATAAAAACTTTTGAGATGGAATGTTCTTTTAGATGTCCAAGTAATAAGATTAAGGAGTTCGTAGGGAACACAATGTAATCAGACAGTATTAAATTTGTTAAATCAAATGGGCCAATTAAGGAATGGAAAGTAAAGGGTTAAGTAGAACTAGAATACTAGAAACTATACTTTGGATATTACCGAAATTAATTCTAACTTTATTTGCTTTTCCAGTCTGTTTTGCAAATTTCTCATGAACTACATTAAAATTGGTAAATTTCTAGTTAAATTAATTGAAAAATTGATTGTTGAATTGTGTTACTGAGTTCCTATTTAGAGTTTTTGTTACAGTTTTTAAGTGACGGAGTTTGGCGTTCATATAGTTACATTGTTAAATCTGACTATATTCAGTAATAATTAATTTGGTGCCTTACCTTACTTGAGTTGAAGTTGTAAGCTCAGTGAAATGTGTTTTTATTGTGTATGACTTACGATTTGTTTATTTTCATCAATAAATACGCCTATCATCAATTAATGAAACACAATCTACGCCGTTTGGCCGAAAAAACTCTCATTAATTTTCAAAACTGCATATAAAATTTTTTCCCCGTTCTTGAATCTAGGTCTTTTGATTTTATGTAGACATTTTGCTGCTAAAGAAACCTTTATTTTCTGCATTCATACTGCAAATCTTCCAACTTCCAAAAATAAGGGGCCTGGAGCGAGAAAAATCCCATTAAAAATTCATCAACCGAGAAATACGAAATTATAATTACTGTGATTACATTTCAATAAATATTAATCTACCTTCTAGAATTATCTAGCACAGAGGTTAGATCAGGTTGACACAGATACATCATTACTTAATTAATCTTACCTAAAACAAACGGGGTTGATGGATCAAAATTACTTGAACTAAATTAGCTCTTTTATAAACTAACCGAAGCTATATGCTTCTTCATAGATTCCATTTCCTTGTTAAAACCAAGTTTCCCCATAAAAAAAAGTTGGTCATCATGAATTCTGCTTTTCTATCTATACCAAAACCATGGCCAGTCTGGCTAGATCATTCGTCTTCATTTCTCTCTTCTACTGTGTAATTAGTGCTAATGAGCCGTGAGAAGAGTTGAATGAAATCGGCTCTGCCTTTTCTTCAAGTTTGGGATTATTATTTGAGTTGGGCTGGGTCCATATTGTCATGTTGTTAGTGTGGGATGTATCGTGCATGGTTTCCTCCATCAATGCAATAATTATACATCAGCAATGCAATGTAGTGTAATTTAATGCAATATGGACTTAAATTTAGACCAAGTATGGGGATAATAGTCAAGACAAGAGAATGTAATGCACCTATACCTTATGGTAGTAGGGTAGATGAAACACGCTTCCTAAGAGTATGAAACCTTCAAAGTGTCTAATAAGGAAGGAAATTATAGACCACAAAAGTAAAACATCGATACGATCTCAACTCAAGGGAACCTTACAACTTCCAGAGTTCCAGCCTACCAATTTTCACTGACCAACGTCATCGCCCAAAAATATCCAGTGACTAAAAACTCATTAGACCCTTAGGGGCAACTTGGTATAGATTTTTCTTAGGTCTGGAAGAAGTATGTATTTACTGTTGGTAATTATTAGAAACCAACATCGGCAATCAATATGACGTAATACACCTATCAAACTTATACTTTGATGTTAGATGCAGAGCCCGAATATTAGTGGTAAGTGGTAACACTATACTACTCAAAGATTAGTGATAAAGTAGACAAGGAACAATAACTAAAGTGCAGACAAACCAATATTACAACAGTTATTTTGTGCTTTATCCGACATATTAGGAAATAGTAGTATTTTCAAGTTTCATTGAGATTGCAGAAATTTTACCTACACGAGAAAACTAGGTAGTCAGCATGGGTCTCTTTTAAGTCTTCAGTGTTCAGTTCCAGCTGAGTTCCGCCGCTGTGTTAAAGCTTTTAGACAAAGCTTTAGGAAATCCATAACAAGATTTATGGTCACTTTCGAGTTCACTAATTCCCTTGCACTAGTACATATAATGTAGTCTATTGTTTAGTAGGAATACCGCAATAGAAAGGAAACATAGCAGTGCCAATGTTCATGTTTCATTGTTAATTTTGATGAGAAATGTATAAATGTATATATCCCATAGTCAGTTTTGGTCCGCGTACATAATACTCCTTTTTTACTTTCTACATCATGGCCCTGAAAACAGTCTGTAATGATCTCCATTCTATGGTCTGAGACCGGTTTGAAACTGTTGCCACAATATTATTCCATCCCTTTAGTACCCTATTTTAACTATTTGGTCTCTGTATTGGAAATAAAACATTCAAAAAGGATACAAAACGGGTGCATTTATTTTTCCAAAGATATTACAAACAGTTTGGATAAGTGCCCAAGATAGAAAGGGATAAGCCTAGCCTGAGGAGAAGGGTTGGAAATTAGAAGCATGATTTAGATGTATAGATGATATGAAGTAGTAATTGGATTGGGTAATGATTATTAGGTTAACCAAAGGGCGTGAAAATGGTTAGTATTTCTATCTCAAGGTAACACACATACATGACATGTAGTTCAGAATTACGTAATATAGATATTATAAAAGCATTGTGGGAATTCTCTACATAGCTTGGGCGATTGTAATAATAATATTATAATACGACTCAAGTTACTCATATTATTATTAGAATGTTGCCCAGAACGGGAAGTAGAATTCTCTCACCACCACCACCACCAGCTACCATGTCCTATGCAGGGTTAACATATAGCCAGGAGTGAGGTGGTGTAGAAGAGTGGAGAAAGTGCAAAACTAGCACAAACTTTCACTTTTCTCAGGTTTAAATAAAGTTCTGTTGCTGTCTGACGTTACTGCTTTGGATAGGTATAATATGATTATAAAATAGGAAATTATGATCGAGTATGAAGTTTTTACTGCCTTTCCTTACTTGTGTTGGCTGGTTTGGGTTTTCTAGCTCCACTACCACTGCTACTCCTGCTTTTCACAAGGTTTATGAGAAAAAAAAGTTTTCTATAGGTTAACTGTCAGTTTGGCATGGAAGGAACTCTCGGAAGTCTCATACAGCTTGGACTAAATGCATGAGGATAATGATGATGATGATAGGAATGTGAGTGGAGTTGGTAGGGTGAAAGAAACCCTTTCTTGTTATTGGGATAAGAAAAGCAAGGGAGGTTTGATTAGGTTTAAAGCAGAGAGAAAGGACAGGGTGGTTTGTTTTAAAGGAGTGGGATATTGTAGGATGAGAGGTAAAAAGTGTATCTTCTTAAAACTTAAGAATAATAACGTTTGTGGAAGTTAAGGCCGTGTTCAAAAATTAATTGTAAGATTTGATTCTTATTCAACCTTGCTTACTTGGGAATCCAAAACTGTAAGGAAATAAAATACATAAGAATGTTTGGGAACAATTCAACAGTAAACACTTGGATTTGCTTAAATTGCTGTTTTTTGTCTTTTAATCTGAAAAATTGGGTATCCAGAATGATTTTCTCTATTGATAAATCTGAAAGAAAAGGAAATTCGGAAAATAAATATTTGGCACAGAATTTATAAACGGTAGAACATATAACAACTTGCGACTACTCTTACCCTTTAACCTTAACACTTACAATGGCATAAGGATATATTCGCTGGGTATCTTACGGAGGTGATGG